>JAUJEF010000486.1:0-56152 GCA_030444885.1 Citrus sp. QX-2021 | reverse complement strand
GCCCAAACCCCCCATCGGAAAAATGGCCAAAAAATGGGTGGGCTATAGCCTTGGGGGGAGGGGCTGGCCAACTTCGTCCGCCGGACTCGGACTCGCGCGAGACTTTGTGAGGCGCCTCCGTGTGCCAAAAATAGGCCGCGGGCACAGCCGTGTACAAAAATACCCGCCCGAAGGACGGGGCGACAAGTTCGTCCAGCGGAAAAAGGCCACAAAAACGGGTGGGCTATAGCCTTGGGGGTTGGGGCTGGCCAACTTCGTCCGCTGGACTCGGAATGGCGCGAGACTTTGCGAGGCGCCTCCGTGTGCAAAAAATAGGCCGCAGCCACAGCCGCCCCCAAAAATACCCGCCCGAAGGCCGGGGCGCCAAGTTCGTCCAGCGAAAAAAGGCCACAAAAACGGGTGGGCTATAGCCTTGAGGGGTGGGGCTGGCCGACTTCGTTCCCCGGACTCGGAATGGCGCGACACCTTACGAGGCCCCTCCGTGAGCCAAAAATAGGCTGCGGCCAGAGCCGCGCCCAAAAATACCCGCCCGAAGGCCGGGGCGCCAAGTTCGTCCAGCGGAAAAATGGCCAAAAAACGGGTGGGCTATAGCCTTGGGGGGAGGGGCTGGCCAACTACGTCCGCAGGGCTCGGAATGGTGCGAGACTTTGCGAGGCGCCTCCGTGTGCCAAAAATAGGCCGCGGACACAGCCGCGCCCAAAAATACCCACCCGAAGGCCGGGGCGCCAAGTTCGTCCAGCGGAAAATGGCCACAAAAACGGGTGGGCTATAGCCTTGGGGGGTGGGGCTGGCCGACTTCGTCCGCCGGACTCGGAATGGCGCGAGACTTTGCGAGGTGACTCCGTGTGCCAAAAATAGGCCGCGGGCACAGCCGCGCCCAAAAAGAGCCGCCCGAAGGCCGGGGCGCCAAGTTCGTCCAGCGGAAAATGGCCACAAAAACGGGTGGGCTATAGCCTTGGGGGGTGGGGCTGGCCGACTTCGTCCGCCGGACTCGGAATGGCGCGAGACCTTACGAGGCCCCTCCGTGAGCCAAAAATAGGCTGCGGGCAGAGCCGCGCCCAAAAATACCCGCCCGAAGGCCGGGGCGCCAAGTTCGTCCAGCGGAAAATGGCCACAAAAACGGGTGGGCTATAGCCTTGGGGGGTGGGGCTGGCCGACTTCGTCCGCCGGACTCGGAATGGCGCGAGACTTTGCGAGGTGACTCCGTGTGCCAAAAATAGGCCGCGGGCACAGCCGCGCCCAAAAAGAGCCGCCCGAAGGCCGGGGCGCCAAGTTCGTCCAGCGGAAAATGGCCACAAAAACGGGTGGGCTATAGCCTTGGGGGGTGGGGCTGGCCGACTTCGTCCGCCGGACTTGGAATGGCGCGAGACTTTTCGAGGCGCCTCCGTGTGCCAAAAATAGGCCGCGGGCACAGCCGCGCCCAAAAATACCCGCCCGAAGGCCGGGTCGCCAAGTTCGTCCAGCGGAAAAAGGCCACAAAAACGGGTGGGCTATAGCCTTGGGGGGTAGGGCTGGCCAACTTCGCTCGCCGGACTCGGACGGGCGCGAGACTTTTCGAGCAGCCTCCGTGTGCCAAAAATAGGCCACGGGCCAAGCCGCGCCCAAAAATACCGGCCCGAAGGCCGGGGCGCCAAGTTCGTCCAGCGGAAAAAGGCCACAAAAACGGGTGGGCTATAGCCTTGGGGGGTGGGGCTGGCCGACTTCGTCCGCCGGACTCGGAATGGCGCGAGACTTTGCGAGGCGCCTCCGTGTGCCAAAAATAGGCCGCGGGCACAGCCGTGCCCAAAAATACCCGCCCGAAGGCCGGGGCGCCAAGTTCGACCAGCGGAAAATGGCCACAAAAACGGGTGGGCTCTAGCCTTGGGAGGTGGGGCTGGCCCACTTCGTCCGCCGGACTCGGAATGGCGCGAGACGTTGCAAGGCGCCTCCGTGTGCCAAAAATAGGCCGCGGCCACAGCCGCGTCAAAAAATACCCGCCCGAAGGCCGGGGCGCCAAGTTCGTCCAGCGGAAAATGGCCACAAAAACGGGTGGGCTATAGCCTTGGGGGGTGGGGCTGGCCCACTTCGTCCGCCGGACTCGGAATGGCGCGAGACTTTGCGAGGCGCCTCCGTGTGCAAAAAATAGGCCGCGGGCACAGCCGCACGCAAAAATACCCGCCCGAAGGTTTTGGGCACGGCTGTGCCCGGGGCCTATTTTTGGCACACGGAGGCCGCTCGCAAAGTCTCACGCCATTCCGAGTCCGGCGGACGAAGTTGGCCAGCCCCACCCCCCAAGGCTATAGCCCACCCATTTTTGTGGACTTTTTCCGCTGGACGAACATGGTGCCCCGGCCTTCGGGCGGTTATTTTTGGGCATGGCTGTGCCCGGGGCCTATTTTTGGCACACGGAGGCCGATCGCAAAGTCTCACGCCATTCCGAGTCCGGCGGACGAAGGCTGCCAGCCCCACCCCCCAAGGCTATAGCCCACCCGTGTTTTTGTCCTTTTTCCCCTGGACGAACTTGGCGCCCCTGCCTTCGGGCGGTTATTTTTGGGCGCGACTGTGGCCGGGGCCTATTTTTGGTACACGGAGGCCGTTCGGAAAGTCTCGCGCCATTCCGATTCCGGCGGACGAAGTTGGCCAGCCCCACCCCCCAAGGCTATAGCCCACCCGTTTTTGTGGCCTTTTTCCGCTGGACGAACTTGGCGCCCCGGCCTTCGGGCGGTTATTTTTGGGCGCGGCTGTGCCCGGGGCCTATTTTTGGCACACGGAGGCCGCTCGTAAAGTCTCACGCCATTCCGAGTCCGGCGGACGAAGGCTGCCAGCCCCACCCCCCAAGGCTATAGCCCACCCGTGTTTTTGTCCTTTTTCCCCTGGACGAACTTGGCGCCCCTGTCTTCGGGCGGTTATTTTTGGGCGCGACTGTGCCCGGGGCCTATTTTTGGCACACGGAGGCCGTTCGGAAAGTCTCGCGCCATTCCGATTCCGGCGGACGAAGTTGGCCAGCCCCACCCCCCAAGGCTATAGCCCACCCGTTTTTGTGGCCTTTTTCCGCTGGGAACTTGGCGCCCGCCTTCGGGCGGTTATTTTTGGCGCCTGTGCCCCGGGCCTATTTTTGGCACACGGAGGCCGCTCGCAAATTCTCGTGCCATTCCGAGTCCGCGGTCGGTTGGCCAGCCCCCCCCCCCCACGCTATAGCCCACCCGTTTTTGTTTCCTATTTCCGCTGAACGAACTTGGCACCCCGGCCTTCGGGCGGTTATTTTTGGGCGCGGCTGTGCCCGGGGCCTATTTTTGGCACACGGAGGCCGCTCGCAAAGTCTCCCGACATTCCGAGTCCGGCGGACGAAGTGGGCCAGCCCCACCCCCCAAGGCTATAACCCACCCGTTTTTGTGGCCTTTTTCCGCTGGACGAAATTGGTGCCCCGGCCTTCGGGCGGTTATTTTTGGGCGCGGCTGTGCCCGGGGCCTATTTTTGGCACACGGAGGCAGCTCGCAAAGTCTCGCGCCATTCCGAGTCCGGCGGACAAAGTTGGCCAGCCCCACCACCCAAGGCTATAGCCCACCCGTTTTTGTGGCCTTTTTCCGCTGGACGAACTTGGCGCCCCGGCCTTCGGGCGGTTATTTTTTAGCACGGCTGTGCCCGGGGCATATTTTTGGCACACGGAGGCCGCTCGCAAAGTCTCGCGCCATTCCAAGTCCGGCGGACGAAGTTGGCCAGCCTCACCCCCCAAGGCTATAGCCCACCCGTTTTTGTGGCCTTTTTCCGCTGGACGAACTTGGCGCCCCGTCCTTCGGGCGGTTATTTTTGGGCGCGGCTGTCCCCGGGCCCTATTTTTTGCACACGGAGGCCGCTCGCAACGTCTCGTGCCATTCCGAGTCCGGCGGACAAATTTGGCCAGCCCCACCCCCCAAGGCTATAGCCCACCCGTTTTTGTGACCTTTTTCCGCAGGACGAACTTGGCGCCCCGGCCTTCGTGCGGGTATTTTTGGGTGTGGCTGTGCCCGCGGCCTATTTTTGGCACACGGAGGCTGCTCGCAAAGTCTCACGCCATTCCGAGTCCGGCGGACGAAGGCTGCCAGCCCCACCCCCCAAGGCTATAGCCCACCCGTGTTTTTGTCCTTTTTCCCCTGGACGAACTTGGCGCCCCTGCCTTCGGGCGGTTATTTTTGGGCGCGACTGTGCCCGGGGCCTATTTTTGGCACACGGAGGCCGTTCGGAAAGTCTCGCGCCATTCCGATTCCGGCGGACGAAGTTGGCCAGCCCCACCCCCCAAGGCTATAGCCCACCCGTTTTTGTGGCCTTTTTCCGCTGGACGAACTTGGCGCCCCGGCCTTCGGGCGGTTATTTTTGGGCGCGGCTGTGCCCGGGGCCTATTTTTGGCACACGGAGGCCGCTCGCAAAGTCTCGTGCCATTCCGAGTACGGCGGTCGAAGTTGGCCAGCCCCACCCCCCAAGGCTATAGCCCACCCGTTTTTGTTTCCTATTTCGCTGAACGAACTTGGCACCCCGGCCTTCGGGCGGTTATTTTTGGGCGCGGCTGTGCCCGGGGCCTATTTTTGGCACACGGAGGCCGCTCGCAAAGTCTCCCGACATTCCGAGTCCGGCGGACGAAGTTGGCCAGCCCCACCCCCCAAGGCTATAACCCACCCGTTTTTGTGGCCTTTTTCCGCTGGACGAAATTGGTGCCCCGGCCTTCGGGCGGTTATTTTTGGGCGCGGCTGTGCCCGGGGCCTATTTTTGGCACACGGAGGCAGCTCGCAAAGTCTCGCGCCATTCCGAGTCCGGCGGACGAAGTTGGCCAGCCCCACCCCCCAAGGCTATAGCCCACCCGTTTTTGTGGCCTTTTTCCGCTGGACGAACTTGGCGCCCCATCCTTCGGGCGGTTATTTTTGGGCGCGGCTGTCCCCGGGCCCTATTTTTTGCACACGGAGGCCGCTCGCAACGTCTCGCGCCATTCCGAGTCCGGCGGACAAATTTGGCCAGCCCCACCCCCCAAGGCTATAGCCCACCCGTTTTTGTGACCTTTTTCCGCAGGACGAACTTGGCGCCCCGGCCTTCGTGCGGGTATTTTTGGGTGTGGCTGTGCCCGCGGCCTATTTTTGGCACACGGAGGCTGCTCGCAAAGTCTCACGCCATTTCGAGTCCGGCGGATAAAGTTGGCCAGCCCCACCCCCCAAGGCTATAGCCCACCCGTTTTTGTGGCCTTTTTCCGCTGGACGAACATGCGCCGCGGCCTTCGGGCGGGTATTTTTGGGCGCGGCTTTGTCCGCGGCCTATTTTTGGCACACGGAGGCGCCTCGCAAAGTCTCGCGCCATTCCGAGTCCGGCGGACTAAGTTGGCCAGCCCCACCCCCCAAGGCTATAGCCCACCCGTTTTTGTGGCCTTTTTCCGCTGGACGAACTTGGCGCCCCGGCCTTCGGGCGGTTATTTTTGGGCGCGGCTGTGCCCGGGGCCTATTTTTGGCACACGGAGGCCGCTCGCAAAGTCTCGCGCCATTCCGAGTCCGGCGGTCGAAGTTGGCCAGCCCCACCCCCCAAGGCTATAGCCCACCCGTTTTTGTTTCCTATTTCCGCTGAACGAACTTGGCACCCCGGCCTTCGGGCGGTTATTTTTTGGCGCGGCTGTGCCCGGGGCCTATTTTTGGCACACGGAGGCCGTTCGCAAAGTCTCGCGCCATTCCGCGTCCGGCGGACGGAGTTGGCCAGCCCCACCCCCCAAGGCTATAGCCCACCCAATTTTGTGGCCTTTTTCCCCTGGACGAAATTGGCGCCCCGGCCTTCGGGCGGTTATTTTTGGGCGCGGCTATGCCCGCGGCCTATTTTTGGCACACGGAGGCCGTTCGCAAAGTTTCCCGACATTCCGAGTCCGGCGGACGAAGTTGGCCAGCCCCACCCCCCAAGGCTATGGCCGACCCGTTTTTGTGGCCTTTTTCCGCTGGACGAAATTGGTGCCCCAGCCTTCGGTCGGTTATTTTTGGGCGCGGCTGTGTCCGGGGCCTATTTTTGGCACACGGAGGCCGCTCGCAAAGTCTCGCGCCATTCCGAGTCCGGCGGACGAAGTTGGCCAGCCCCACCACCCAAGGCTATAGCCCACCCGTTTTTGTGGCCTTTTTCCGCTGGACGAACTTGGCGCCCCGGCCTTCGGGCGGTTATTTTTTAGCGCGGCTGTGCCCGCGGCCTATTTTTGGCACACGGAGGTGCCTCGCAAAGTCTCACGCCATTCCGAGTCCGGCGGACGAAGTTGGCAAGCCCCACCCCCCAAGGCTATAGCCCACCCGTTTTTATGGCCTTTTTCTGCTGGATGAACTTGGCGCCCCGGCCTTCGCGCTGGTATTTTTGGACGCGGCTGTGTCCGCGGCCTATTTTTAGCTCACGGAGGAGCCTCGCAAAGTCTCGCGCCATTCCGAGTCCGCCGGACGAAGTTGGTCAGCCCCACCCCCCAGGGTTATAGCCCGCCCGTTTTTGTGGCCTTTTTACGCTGGACGAACTTGGCGCCCCGGCCATCGGGCTGTTATTTTTGGGCGCGGCTGTGCCCGCGGCCTATTTTTGGCACACGGAGGGCCCTCGCAAAGTCTCGCGCTATTCGGAGTCCGGCGGACGAAGTTGGTCAGCCCCACCCCCCAAGGCTATAGCCCACCCGTTTTTGTGGCCTTTTTCCGCAGGACGAACTTGGCGCCCCGGCCTTCGTGCGGGTATTTTTGGTTGCGCCTGTGCCCGGGGCCTATTTTTGGCACACGGAGGCCGCTCGCAAAGTCTCGCGCCATTCCGAGTCCGGCGGATGAAGTTGGCCAGCCCCACCCCCCAAGGCTATAGCCCACCCGCTTTTGTGGCCTTTTTCCGCTGGACGAAATTGGCGGCCCGGTCTTCGGGCGGTTATTTTTGGGCGAGACTGTGCCCGGGGCCTATTTTTGGCACACGGAGTCCGCTCGCAAAGTCTCGCGCCATTACGAGTCCACCGGCCGAAGTTGGCCAGCCCCACCCCACAAGGCTATAGCCCACCCGTTTTTTTGGCCTTTTTCCGCTGGACGAACTTGGCGCCGCGGCCTTCGGGCGGTTATTTTTTGTCGCGGCTTTGGACGCGGCTTATTTTTGGCACACGGAGGACCCTCGTAAAGTCTCGCGGCATTCCGAGTCCGGCGGACGAAGTTGGCCAGCCCCACCCCCCAAGGCTATAGCCCACCCGTTTTTGTGGCCTTTTTCCGCCGGACGAACTTGGTGCCCCGGCCTTCGGGTGGTTATTTTTGGGAGCGGCATTGCCCGCAGCCTATTTTTGGAACATGGAGGCCCCTCGCAAACTCTCACGGTATTCCGAGTCCGGCGGACGATGTTGGCCAGCCCCACCCCCCAAGGCTATAGCCCACCCGTTTTTGTGGCCTTTTTCCGCTGGACGAACTTGGCGCCGCGGCCTTCGGGAGGTTATTTTTGGGCGCGGCTTTGCCCACGGCCTATTTTTGACACACGGAGGCCCCTCGCAAAGTCTCGCGGCATTCCGAGTCCGGCGGACGATATTGGCCAGCCCCACCCCCCAAGGCTATAGCCCACCCGTTTTTGTGGCCTTTTTCCGCTGGACGAACTTGGCGCCGCGGCCTTCGGGAGGTTATTTTTGGGCGCGGCTTTGCCCACGGCCTATTTTTGACACACGGAGGCCCCTCGCAAATTCTCGAGGCATTCCGAGTCCGGCGGACGAAGTTGTCCATTCCCACTCCCCAAGGCTATAGCCCACCCGTTTTTGTGACCTTTTTCCGCTGGACGACCTTGGCGCCGCGGCCTTCGGGCGGTTATTTTTGGGCGCGGCTTTGCCCGTGGTCTATTTTTGGCACACGGAGGCCCCTCGCAAAGTCTCCCGGCATTCCGAGTCCGGCGGACGAAGTGGGCCAGCCCCACCCCCCAAGGCTATAGCCCACCCGTTTTTGTGGCCTTTTTCCGCTCGACGAACTTGGCGCCCCGGCCTTCGGGAGGTTATTTTTGGGCGCGGCTTTGTCCACGGTCTATTTTTAGCACACGGAGGTCCCTCGCAAAGTCTCGCGGCATTCCGAGTCCGGCGGACGAAGTTGTCCATTCCCACTCCCCAAGGCTATAGCCCACCCGTTTTTGTGACCTTTTTCCGCTGGACGAACTTGGAGCCGCGGCCTTCGGGTGGTTATTTTTGGGCGCGGCTTTGCCCGCTTCCTATTTTTCGCAGACGGAGGCCCCTCGCAAAGTCTCGCGGCATTCCGAGTCCACCGGACGATGTTGGCCCGCCCCATCCCCAAAGCTATAGCGCACCCGTTTTTGTGGCCTTTTTCCGCTGGACGAACTTGGCGTCCCGGCCTTCATGCGGTTATTTTTGGGCGCGGCTTTGTCCGTGGCCTATTTTTGGCACACGGAGGCCCCTCGCAAAGTCTCGCGGCATTCCGAGTCCGGCGGACGAAGCGGGCCAGCCCCACCCCCCAAGGCTATAGCCAACCGTTTTTGTGGCCTTTTTCCGCTGGACGAACTTGGCGCCCCGGCCTTCGGCCGGTTATTTTTGGTCACGGATTTGGCCGCGGCCGATTTTTGGCTCACGGAGGCCCCTGGCAAAGTCTCGCGGCATTCCGAGTCCGGCGGACGAAGTCGGCCGGCCCCACCCCCCAAGGCTCCGCTGGACGAACTTGGCGCCCCGGCCTTCGGGCGGTTATTTTTGGGCGAGGTTTTGCCCGCGGCCTATTTTTGGCACACGGAGGCCCCGCGCAAATTCTCGCGGCATTCCGAGTCCGGCGGACGAAGTTGGCCAACCCCAACCCCCAAGGCTATAGCCCACCCGTTTTTTTGGTCTTTTTCCGCTGGACGAACTTGGCGCCGCGGCCTTCGGGCGGTTATTTTTGGGCGCGGCTTTGCCCGCGGCCTATTTTTGGCACACGGAGGCCTCACGCAAAGTCTCGCGGCATTCCGAGTCCGGCGGACGAAGTGGGCCAGCCCCACCCCCCAAGGCTATAGCCCACCCGTTTTTGTGGCCTTTTTCCGCTGGACGAACTTGGCGCCGCGGCCTTCGGGCGGTTATTTTTGGTCGCGGCTTTGTCCGCATCCTTTTTTTGGCACACGGAGGCCCCTCGCAAAGTCTCGCGGCATTCCGAGTCCGGCGGACGAAGTCGGCCAGCCGCACCCCCCAAGGCTATAGCCCATCCGTTTTTGTGGCCTTTTTCCGCTGGACGAACTTGGCGCCCCGGCCTTCGGGCGGTTATTTTTGGCGCGGCTTTGCCCGTGGCCTATTTTTGCAACACGGAGGCCCCTCTCAAAGTCTCGCGGCATTCCGAGTCCGGCGGACGAAGTTGGCCAGCCCCACCCCCCAAGGCTATAGCCCACCCATTTTTGTGGCCTTTTTCCGCTGGACGAACTTGGCGCCGCGGCCTTCCGGCGGTTATTTTTGGGTGCGGCTCTGTCCGCGGCCTATTTTTGGCACACGGAGACCCCTCGTAAAGTCTCGCGGCATTCCGAGTCCGGCGGACGAAGTTAGCCAGCCCCACCCCCCAAGGCTATAGCCCACCCGTTTCTCTGGCCTTTTTCCGCTGGACGAACTTGGCGCCGCGGCCTTCGGGCGGTTATTTTTGGGCGCGGCTTTGGCCGCGGCCTATTTTTGGCACACGGAGGCCCCTCACAAAGTCTCGCGGCATTCTGAGTCCGGCGGACGGGGTTGGCCAGCCCCACCCCCCAAGGCTATAGCCCACCCCTTTTTGTGGCCTTTTTACGCAGGACGAACTTGACGCCGCGGCCTTCGAGTGGTTATTTGCGGGCGCGGCTTTGCCCGCGGCGTATTTTTGGCACACGGAAGCCCCTCGCAAAGTCTCGCGGCTTTCCGAGTACGGCAGACGAAGTGGGCCAGCCCCACCCCCCAAGGCTATAGCCCACCCGTTTTTGTGGCCTTTTTCCGCTGGTCGAACTTGGCGCCGCGGCCTTCGGGCGGTTATTTTTGGGCGCCGCTCTGTCCGCGGCCTATTTTTGGCACACGGAGGCCCCTCGCAAAGTCTCGCGGCATTCCGAGTCCGGCGGACGAAGTTGTCCATTCCCACTCCCCAAGGCTATAGCCCACCCATTTTTGTGATCTTTTTCCGCTGGACGAACTTGGCGCCGCGGCCTTCGGGTGGTTATTTTTGGGCGCGGCTTTGCCCGCTTCCTATTTTTTGCAGACGGAGGCCCCTCGCAAAGTCTCGCGGCATTCCGAGTCCACCGGACGAAGTTGGCCCGCCCCACCCCCCAAAGCTATAGCCCACCCGTTTTTGTGGCCTTTTTCCGCTGGACGAACTTGGCGCCGCGGCCTTCGGGAGGTTATTTTTGGGCGCGGCTTTGCCCGCGGCCTATTTTTGGCACACGGAGGCCCCTCACAAAGTCTCGCGGCATTCCGAGTCCGGCGGACGAAGTTGGCCAGCCCCACCCCCCAAGGCTATAGCCCACCCGTTTTTGTGGGCTTTTTCCGCTCGACGAACTTGGCGCCCCGGCCTTCGGGCGGTTATTTTTGGGCGCGGCTTTGCCCGCGGCCTATTTTTGGCACACGGAGGCCCCTCGCAAAGTCTCGCGGCATTCCGAGTCCGGCGGACGAAGTTGGCCAGCCCCACCCCACAAGGCTATAGCCCACCCGTTTTTTTGGCCTTTTTCCGCTGGACGAACTTGGCGCCGCGGCCTTCGGGCGGTTATTTTTTGTCGCGGCTTTGGACGCGGCTTATTTTTGGCACACGGAGGACCCTCGTAAAGTCTCGCGGCATTCCGAGTCCGGCGGACGAAGTTGGCCAGCCCCACCCCCCAAGGCTATAGCCCACCCGTTTTTGTGGCCTTTTTCCGCCGGACGAACTTGGTGCCCCGGCCTTCGGGTGGTTATTTTTGGGAGCGGCATTGCCCGCAGCCTATTTTTGGAACATGGAGGCCCCTCGCAAACTCTCACGGTATTCCGAGTCCGGCGGACGATGTTGGCCAGCCCCACCCCCCAAGGCTATAGCCCACCCGTTTTTGTGGCCTTTTTCCGCTGGACGAACTTGGCGCCGCGGCCTTCGGGAGGTTATTTTTGGGCGCGGCTTTGCCCACGGCTTATTTTTGACACACGGAGGCCCCTCGCAAAGTCTCGCGGCATTCCGAGTCCGGCGGACGATGTTGGCCAGCCCCACCCCCCAAGGCTATAGCCCACCCGTTTTTGTGGCCTTTTTCCGCTGGACGAACTTGGCGCCGCGGCCTTCGGGAGGTTATTTTTGGGCGCGGCTTTGCCCACGGCCTATTTTTGACACACGGAGGCCCCTCGCAAATTCTCGCGGCATTCCGAGTCCGGCGGACGAAGTTGTCCATTCCCACTCCCCAAGGCTATAGCCCACCCGTTTTTGTGACCTTTTTCCGCTGGACGACCTTGGCGCCGCGGCCTTCGGGCGGTTATTTTTGGGCGCGGCTTTGCCCGTGGTCTATTTTTGGCACACGGAGGCCCCTCGCAAAGTCTCCCGGCATTCCGAGTCCGGCGGACGAAGTGGGCCAGCCCCACCCCCCAAGGCTATAGCCCACCCGTTTCTCTGGCCTTTTTCCGCTGGACGAACTTGGCGCCGCGGCCTTCGGGCGGTTATTTTTGGGCGCGGCTTTGGCCGCGGCCTATTTTTGGCACACGGAGGCCCCTCACAAAGTCTCGCGGCATTCTGAGTCCGGCGGACGGGGTGGCCAGCCCCACCCCCCAAGGCTATAGCCCACCCCTTTTTGTGGCCTTTTTACGCAGGACGAACTTGACGCCGCGGCCTTCGAGTGGTTATTTGCGGGCGCGGCTTTGCCCGCGGCGTATTTTTGGCACACGGAAGCCCCTCGCAAAGTCTCGCGGCTTTCCGAGTACGGCAGACGAAGTGGGCCAGCCCCACCCCCCAAGGCTATAGCCCACCCGTTTTTGTGGCCTTTTTCCGCTGGTCGAACTTGGCGCCGCGGCCTTCGGGCGGTTATTTTTGGGCGCCGCTCTGTCCGCGGCCTATTTTTGGCACACGGAGGCCCCTCGCAAAGTCTCGCGGCATTCCGAGTCCGACGGACGATGTTAGCCAGCCCCACCACCCAAGGCTATAGCCCACCCGTTTCTGTGGCCTTTTTCCGCTGGACGAACTTGGCGCCGTGGCCTTCGGGCGGTTATTTTTGGGCGCGGCTTTGGCCGCGGCCTATTTTTGGCATACGGAGGCCCCTCACAAAGTCTCGCGGCATTCTAAGTCCGGCGGACGGGGTTGGCCAGCCCCACCCCCCAAGGCTATAGCCCACCCCTTTTTGTGGCCTTTTTACGCAGGACGAACTTGGCGCCGCGGCCTTCGAGCGGTTATTTTTTCGCGCGGCTTTGCCCGCGGCCTATTTTTGGCACACAGAGGCCCCTCGCAAAGTCTCGCGGCATTCCGAGTCTGCCGGACGAAGTGGGCCAGCCCCACCCCGCAAGGCTATAGCCCACCCGTTTTTGTGGCCTTTTTCCGCTGGACGAATTTGCCGCCGCGGCCTTCGGGCGGTTATTTTTGGGCACGGCCTTGGCCGCAGCCTATTTTTTGCACATGGAGGCCCCTCGCAAAGTCTCGCGGCATTCCGAGTCCGGCGGACGAAGTTGGCCAGCCCCACCCCCCAAGGCTATAGCCCACCCGTTTTTGTGGCCTTTTTCCGCTGGACGAACTTGGCGCCGCGGCCTTCGGGCTGTTATTTTTGGGCGCGACTTTGGCCGCAGCCTGTTTTTGGCACAAGGAGGCCCCTTACAAAGTCTCGCGGCATTCCGAGTTCGCCGGACGAAGTTGGCCAGCCCCACCCCCAAGGCTATAGCCCAACCGTTTTTGTGGCCTTTTTCCGCTGGACGAAACAGGCGCCCCGGCCTTCGGGCGGTTATTTTTGGGTGCGGCTTTGCCCGCGGTCTATTTTTGGCACACGGAAGCCCCTCGCAAAGTCTCGCGGCATTCCGAGTACGGCGGACGAAGTGGGCCAGCCCCACCCCCCAAGGCTATAGCCCACCCGTTTTTGTGGCCTTTTTCCGCTGGACGAACTTGGTGACCCGGCCTTCGGGCGGTTATTTTTAGGGGCGGCTTTGCCCGTGGCCTATTTTTGGCACACGGAGGCCCCTCGCAAAGTCTCGCGGCATTCCGAGTCCGGCGGACGAAGTGGGCCAGCCCCACCCCCCAAGGCTATAGCCCACCCGTTTTTTTGGCCTTTTTCCGCTGGACGAACTTGGCGCCGCGGCCTTCGGGCGGTTATTTTTGGGCGCGGCTTTGCCCGCGGCCTATTTTTGGCACACGGAGGCCCCTCGCAAAGTCTCGCGGCATTCCGAGTCCGGCGGACGAAGTGGGCCAGCCCCACCCCTCAAGGCTATAGCCCACCCGTTTTTGTGGCCTTTTTCCGCTGGACGAACTTGGTGACCCGGCCTTCGGGCGGTTATTTTTAGGCGTGGCTTTGCCCGCGGCCTATTTTTGGCACACGGAGGCCACTCGCAAAGTCTCGCGGCATTCCGAATCCGACGGACGAAGTTGGCGAGCCCCACCCCCCAAGGCTATAGCAAACCCGTTTTTGTAGCCTTTTTCCGCTGGACGAACTTGGCGCCCCGGCCTTCGGGCGGGTATTTTTGGGCGCGGCTGTTCCCGTGGCCTATTTTTGGCACACGGAAGCGCCTCGTAAAGTCTCGCGCCATTCCGAGTCCGGCGGACGAAGTGGGCCAGCCCAACCCCCCAAGGCTGTGGCCCACCCGTTTTTTTGTGGCCTTTTTCCGCTGGACGAACTTGGCGCCCCGGCCTTCGGGCGGGTATTTTTGGGCGCGGCTGTTCCCGCGGCCTATTTTTGGCACACGGAAGCGCCTCGTAAAGTCTCGCGCCATTCCGAGTCCGGCGGACGAAGTGGGCCAGCCCCACCCCCCAAGGCTATATCCCACCGGTTTTTTGGGCCATTTTCCGCTGGACGAACTTGGCGCTCCGGCCTTCGGGCGGGTATTTTTGGACGCGGCTGCGGCCGCGGCCTATTTTTGGCATACGGAGTAGCCTCGCAAAGTCTCGCGCCATTCCGAGTCCGGCGGACGAAGTTGGCCAGCCCCACCCCCCAAGGCTATAGCCCACCCGTTTTTTTGTGGCCCTTTTCCGCTGGACGAACTTGGCGCCCCGGCCTTCGGGCGGGTATTTTTGGACGCGGCTGTGCCCGCGGTCTATTTTTGGAACACGGAGGCGCCTAGCAAAGTCTCGTGCCATTCCGAGTCCGGCGGACGAAGTTGGCCAGCCCCACCCGCCCAAGGCTATAGCCCACCCGTTTTTGTGGCCATATTCCGCTGGACGAACTTGGGGCCCCAGCCTTCGGGCGGGTATTTTTGGGCGCGGTTGTGCCCGCGGCCTATTTTTGGCATACGGAGGCCCCTCACAAAGTCTCGCGGCATTCTAAGTCCGGCGGACGGGGTTGGCCAGCCCCACCCCCCAAGGCTATAGCCCACCCCTTTTTGTGGCCTTTTTACGCAGGACGAACTTGGCGCCGCGGCCTTCGAGCGGTTATTTTTTCGCGCGGCTTTGCCCGCGGCCTATTTTTGGCACACGGAGGCGCCTCGCAAAAGTCTCGCGCCATTCCGAGTCCGGCGGACGAAGTTGGCCAGCCCCACCCCCCAAGGCTATAGCCCACCCGTTTTTGTGGCCTTTTTCCGCTGGACGAACTTGGCGCCCCGGCCTTCGGGAGGGTATTTTTGGGCGCGGCTGTGCCCGCGGCCTATTTTTGGCACACGGAGGCGCCTCGCAAAAGTCTCGCGCCATTCCGAGTCCGGCGGACGAAGTGGGCCAGCCCCACCCCCCAAGGCTATAGCCCAACCGTTTTTGTGGCCTTTTCCCGCTGGACGAACTTGGCGCCCCGGCCATCGGGCCGGTATTTTTGGGCGCGGCTGTGCCCACGGCCTATTTTTGGCACACGGAGGTGGCTCGCAAAAGTCTCGCGCCATTCCGAGTCCGGCGGACGAAGTTGTCCAGCCCCACCGCCCAAGGCTATAGCCCACCCGTTTTTGTGGCCATTTTCCGCTGGACGAACTTGGCGCCCCGGCCTTCGGGCGGGTATTTTTGGGCGCGGCTTTGCCCGCAGCCTATTTTTGGCACACGGAGGCGCCTCGCAAAGTCTCGCGCCATTCCGAATCCGGCGGACGAAGTTGGCCAGCCCCACCCCCCAAGGCTATAGCCCACCCGTTTTTTTGTGGCCCTTTTCCGCTGGACGAACTTGGCGGCCCGGCCTTCGGGCGGGTATTTTTGGACGCGGCTGTGCCCGCGGTCTATTTTTGGAACACGGAGGCGCCTAGCAAAGTCTCGTGCCATTCCGAGTCCGGCGGACGAAGTTGGCCAGCCCCACCCGCCCAAGGCTATAGCCCACCCGTTTTTGTGGCCATATTCCGCTGGACGAACTTGGGGCCCCAGCCTTCGGGCGGGTATTTTTGGGCGCGGTTGTGCCCGCGGCCTATTTTTGGCACACGGAGACGCCTCGCAAAGTCTCGCGCCATTCCGAGTCCGGCGGACGAAGTTGGCAAGCCCCACTCCCCAAGGCTATAGCCCACCCGTTTTTGTGGCCTTTTTCCGCTGGACGAATTTGGCACCCCGGCATTCGGGCGGGTATTTTTGGGCACGGCTGTGCCCGCGGCCTATTTTTGCCACACGGAGGTGCCTCGCAAAGTCTCGCGCCATTCCGAGTCCGGCGGACGAAGTGGGCCAGCGCCACCCCCCAAGGCTATAGCCCACCCGTTTTTGTGGCCATTTTCCGCTGGACGAACTTGGCGCTCCGGCCTTCGGGCGGGTATTTTTTTGCGCGGCTGCGTCCGCGACCTTTTTTTGGCACACGGAGGAGCCTCGCAAAGTCTCGCGCCATTCCGAGTCCGGCGGACGAAGTTGGCCAGCCCCACCCACCAAGGCTATAGCCCAC
The DNA here is from genome assembly GCA_030444885.1 of Citrus sp. QX-2021. NCBI lineage: Eukaryota > Viridiplantae > Streptophyta > Magnoliopsida > Sapindales > Rutaceae > Citrus > Citrus sp. QX-2021. The sequence goes on along the minus strand of JAUJEF010000486.1, from coordinate 40,324 downwards.
CCGTTTTTGTGGCCATTTTCCGTTGGACGAACTTGGCACCCCGGCCTTCGGGCCGGTATTTTTGGGCGCGGCTTTGCCCGCGGCCTATTTTTGGCACACGGAGGCGCCTCGCAAAAGTCTCGCGTCATTCCGAGTCCGGCGGACGAAGTTGGCCAGCCCCACCGCCCAAGGCTATAGCCCACCCGTTTTTGTGGCCTTTTTCCGCTGGACGAACTTGGCGCCCCGGCCTTCGGGCGGGTATTTTTGGGCGCGGCTGTGCCCGCGGCCTATTTTTGGCACACGGAGGTCCCTCACAAAGTCTCGCACCATTCCGATTCCGGCGGACGAAGTTGGCCAGCCCCACCTCCCAAGGCTATAGCCTACCCGTTTTTGTGGCCTTTTTCCGCTGGACGAACTTGGCGCCCCGGCCTTCGGGAGGGTATTTTTGGGCGCGGCTGTGCCCGCGGCCTATTTTTGGCACACGCAGGCGCCTCGCAAAGTCTCGCGCCATTCCGAGTCCGGCGGACGAAGTGGGCCAGCCCCACCCCCCAAGGCTATAGCCCAACCGTTTTTGTGGCCTTTTCCCGCTGGACGAACTTGGCGCCCCGGCCATTGGGCCGGTATTTTTGGGTGCGGCTGTGCCCGCGGCCTATTTTTGGCACACGGAGGCGCCTCGCAAAAGTCTCGCGCCATTCCGATTCCGGCGGACGAAGTGGGCCACCCCGACCTCCCAAGGTTATAGCCCACCCGTTTTTGTGGCCTTTTTCCGCTGGACGAACTTGGCGCCCCGGCCTTCGGGCGGGTATTTTTTCGAGCGGCTGAGCCGCGTCCTATTTTTGGCACACGGAGGCGCCTCGCAAAGTCTCGCGCCATTCCGATTCCGGCGGACGAAGTGGGCCATCCCCACCCCCCAAGGCTATAGCCCACCCGTTTTTGTGGCCTTTTTCCGCTGGACGAACTTGGCGCCCAGGCCTTCGGGCGGGTATTTTTGGGTGCGGCTATGCCCGCGGCCTATATTTGGCACGCGGAGGCCGTTCGCAAAGTCTCGCCCCATTCTGAGTCCGGCGGACGAAGTTGGCCAGCCCCACCCCCCAAGGCTATAGCCCACTCATATTTGTGGCCTTTTTCCGCTGGACGAACTTGGCGCCCCGGCCTTCGGGCGGGTATTTTTGGGCGCGGCTGTGCCCTCGGCCTATTTTTGGCACACGGAGGCGCCTCGTAAAGTCTCGCGCCATTCCGATTCCGGCGGACGAAGTTGGCCAGCCCCACCCCCCAAGGCTATAGCCCACCCGTTTTTTGGCCATTTTTCCGCTGGGGGGTTTGGCCGCGCCGACCTTCGGGGGATTATTTTTGGGTGCGGCTGTGCCCGCGGCCTATTTTTGGCACGCGGAGGCTGTTCGCAAAGTCTCGCACCATTCCGGGTCCGGCGGATGAAGTTGGCCAGCCCCTCCCCCCAAGTCTATAGCCCACCCGTTTTTTGGCCATTTTTCCGCTGGACGAACTTGGCGCCTCGGCCTTCGGGCGGTTATTTTTGGGCGTGGCTGTGGCCGTGGCCTATTTTTGGCATGCGGAGGTCGCTCGCAAAGTCTCGCCCCCTCCGAGTCCGGCGGACGAAGTTGGCCAGCCCCTCCCCCCAAGGCTATAGCCCACCCGTTTTTTGGCCATTTTTCCGCTGGACGAACTTGGCGCCCCGGCCTTCGGGCAGTTATATTTGGGCGTGGTTGTACACGTGGCCTATTTTTGGCACACGGAGGCCGTTCGCAAAGTCTCGCCCCATTCCGAGTCCGGCGGACGAAGTTGGCCAGCCCCTCCCCCAAAGGCTATCGCCCAACCGTTTTTTGGCCATTTTTCCGCTGGGGGGTTTGGGCGTGCAGAACATCGGGGGGTTATTTTTGGAAACGGCTGTGCCCGCGGCCTATTTTTGGCACGCGGAGGCCGCTCGCAAAGTCTCGCCCCATTCCGACTCCGGCGGACGAATTTGTCCAGCCCCTCCCCCCAAGGCTGTAGCCCACCCGTTTTTTTGCCATTTTTCCGCTGGACGAACTTGGCGCCCCGGCCTTCGGGGGGTTATTTTATTGCGCGACTGTGCCCGCGGCCTATTTTTGGCAGGCGGATGCCGCTCGCAAAGTCTCGCCCCATTCCGGGTCCGGCGGACGAAGTGGGCCAGCCCCTCCCACCAAGGCTATAGCCCACCCGGTTTTTGGCCATTTTTCCGCTGGGGGGTTTGGGCGCGCCGACCTTCGGGGTGTTATTTTTGGGCGCGGCTATGCCCGTGGCCGATTTTTGGCACGCGGAGGCCGCTCGCAAAGTCTCGCCCCATTCCGAGTCCGGCGGACGAAGTTGGCCAGCCCCTCCCCCCAAGGCTATACCCACCCATTTTTTGGCCATTTTTCCGCTGGACGAACTTGGCGCCCCGGCCTTCGGGCGGTTATTTTTGGGCGTGGCTGTGCCCGTGGCCTATTTTTTGCATGCGGAGGTCGCTCGCAAAGTCTCGCCCCCTCCGAGTCCGGCGGACGAAGTTGGCCAGCCCCTCCCCCCAAGGCTATAGCCCACCCGTTTTTTGGCCATTTTTCCGCTGGGGGGTTTGGGCGCGCCGACCTTCGGTGTGTTATTTTTGCGCGTGGCTGTGCCCGTGGCCTATTTTTGGCACGCGGAGGCCGCTCCCAAAGTCTCGCTCCATTCCGAGTCCGGCGGATGAAGTTGGCCAGCCCCTCCCACCAAGGCTATAGCCCACCCGGTTTTTGGCCATTTTTCCGCTGGGGGGTTTGGGCGCGCCGACCTTCGGGGTGTTATTTTTGGACGCGGCTATGCCCGTGGTCTATTTTTGGCACGCGGAGGCCGTTCGCAAAGTCTCGCCCCATTCCGAGTCTGGCGGACGAAGTGGGCCATCCCCTCCCCCCAAGGCTATAGCCCACCCATTTTTTGGCCATTTTTCCGCTGGACGAACTTGGCGCCCCGGCCTTCGGGCGGTTATTTTTGGGCGTGGCTGTGCCCGTGGCCTATTTTTGGCATGCGGAGGCTGCTCGCAAAGTCTCGCCCCCTCCGAGTCTGGCGGACAAAGTGGGCCAGCCCCTCCCCCCAAGGCTATAGCCCACCCGTTTTTTGGCCATTTTTCCGCTGGACGAACTTGGCGCCCCGGCCTTCGGGCAGTTATATTTGGGCGCGGCTGTACACGTGGCCTATTTTTAGCACGCGGAGGCCGCTCGCAAATTCTCGCCCCATTCCGAGTCCGGCGGACGAAGTTGGCCAGCCCCTCCCCCCAAGGCTATAGCCCACCCGTTATTTGGCCATTTTTCCGCTGGACGAACTTGGCGCCCCGGCCTTCAGGGAGTTATTTTTTGGCGCGGCTGTGCCCGCGGCCTATTTTTGGCAGGCAGAGGCCGCTCGTAAAGTCTCGCCCCATTCCGTGTCCGGCGGATGAAGTTGGCCAGCCCCTCCCCCCAAGGCTATAGCCCACCCGTTTTTTGGCCATTTTTCCGCTGGACGAACTTGGCGCCCCGGCCTTCGAGCGGTTATTTTTTGACGCGGCTGTGCCCGCGGCCTATTTTTGGCACGCGGAGGCCGCTCGCAAAGTCTCGCCCCATTCCGAGTCCGGCGGACGAAGTTGGCCAGCTCCTCCCCCCAAGGCTATAGCCCACCCGTTTTTTGGCCATTTTTCCGCTGGGGGGTTTGGTCGCGCCGACCTTCGGGGTGCTATTTTTGGGGGCGGCTGTGCCCGGGGCCTTTTTTTGGCACGCGGAGGCCGCACGCAACGTCTCGCCCCATTCCGAATCGGGCGGACGAAGTTGGCCAGCCCCTCCCCCAAAGGCTATAGCCCACCCGTTTTTTGGCCATTTTTCCGCTGGGGGGTTTGGTCGCGCCGACCTTCGGGGTGTTATTTTTGGGGGCGGCTGTGCCCGGGGCATTTTTTTGGCACGCGGAGGCCGCACGCAACGTCTCGCCCCATTCCGAATCGGGCGGACGAAGTTGGCCAGCCCCTCCCCCAAAGGCTATAGCCCACCCGTTTTTTGGCCATTTTTCCGCTGGGGGGTTTGGTCGCGCCGACCTTCGGGGTGTTATTTTTGGGCGCGGCTGTGCCCGCGGCATATTTTTGGCACGCGGAGGCCGCTCGCAAAGTCTCACTCCAGTCCGAGTCCGGCGGACGAAGTTGGCCAGCCCCTCCCCCCAAGGCTATATAGCCTACCCGTTTTTTGGCCATTTTTCCACTGGACGAACTTGGCGCCCCGGCCAAGGGGCGGTTATTTTTGGTCGTGGCTGTGCCCGCGGCCTAGTTTTGGCACGCGGAGGCCACTCGCAAAGTCTCGCCCCATTCCGAGTCCGGCGGACGAAGTGGGCCAGCCCCTCCCCCCAAGGCTATAGCCCACCCGTTTTTTGGCCATTTTTTTCCGCTGGACGAACTTGGCGCCCCGGCCTTCGGGTGGTTATTTTTGGGCGTGGCTGTGCCCGTGGCCTATTTTTGGCATGCGGAGGCCGCACGCAAAGTCTCGCCCCATTCCGAGTCCGGCGGACAAAGTTGGCCAGCCCCTCCCCCAAAGGCTATAGCCCACCCGTTTTTTGGCCATTTTTCCGCTGGGGGGTTTGGTCGCGCCGACCTTCGGGGTGTTATTTTTGGGCGCAGCTGTGTACGTGGCCTATTTTTGGCACGCGGAGGCCGCTCGCAAAGTCTCGCCCCATTCCTAGTCCGGCGGACGAAGTTGGCCAGCCCCTCCCTCCAAGGCTATAGCCCACCCGTTTTTTGGCCATTTTTCCATTGGACGAACTTGGCGCCCCGGCCAAGGGGCGGTTATTTTTGGTCGTGGCTGTGCCCGCGGCCTATTTTTGGCACGCGGAGGCCGCTCGCAAAGTCTCGCCCCATTCCGAGTCCAGCGGACGAAGTGGGCCAGCCCCTCCCCCCAAGGCTATAGCCCACCCGTTTTTTGGCCATTTTTCCGCTGGGGGGTTTGGTCGCGCCGACCTTCGGGGTGTTATTTTTGGGCGCGGCTGTGCCCGTGGCCTATTTTTGGCACGTGGAGGCCGCTCGCAACGTCTCGTCCCATTCCGAGTCGGGCGGACGAAGTTGGCCAGCCCCTCCCCACAAGGCTATACCCCACCCGTTTTTTGGCCATTTTTCCGCTGCACGAACTTGGCGCCGTGGCCTTCGGGCGGTTATATTTGGGCGCGGCTGTGCCTGCGGCCTATTTTTGGCACGCGGAGGCCGCTCGCAAATTCTCGCCCCATTCCGAGTCCGGCGAACGAAGTGGGCCAGCCCCTCCCCCCAAGGCTATAGCCCACCCGTTTTTTGGCCATTTTTCCGCTGGGGGGTTTGGTCGCGCCGACCTTCGGGGTGTTATTTTTGGGCGCGGCTGTGCCCGTGGCCTATTTTTGGCACGCGGAGGCCGCTCGCAACGTCTCGCCCCATTCCGAGTCGGGCGGACGAAGTTGGCCAGCCCCTCCCCCCAAGGCTATAGCCCACCCGTTTTTTGGCCATTTTTCCGCTGCACGAACTTGGCGCCGTGGCCTTCGGGCGGTTATATTTGGGCGCGGCTGCACACGCGGCCTATTTTTGGCACGCGGAGGCCGCTCGCAAAGTCTCGCCCCATTCCGAGTCCGGTGGACGAAGTTGGCCAGCCCCTCCCCCCAAGGTTATCGCCCACCCGTTTTTTGGCCATTTTTCCGCTGGGGGGTTTGGGCGCGCCGAACATCGGTGGGTTATTTTTGGGCGCGGCAGTGCCCGCGGCCTATTTTTGGCACGCGGAGGCTGCTCGCAAAGTCTCGCTCCATTCCGAGTCCGGCGGACGAAGTTGGCCAGCCCCTCCCCCCAAGGCTATAGCCCACCCGTTTTTTGGCCATTTTTTTCCGCTGGACGAACTTGGCGCCCCGGCCTTCGGGCGGTTATTTTTGGGCGTGGCTGTGCCCGTGGCCTATTTTTGGCATGCGGAGGCCGCTCGCAAAGTCTCGCCCCATTCCGAGTCCGGCGGACGAAGTCGGCCAGCCCCTCCCCCAAAGGCTATAGCCCACCCGTTTTTTGGCCATTTTTCCGCTGGGGGGTTTGGTCGCGCCGACCTTCGGGGTGTTATTTTTGGGCGCGGCATTGCCCGTTGCCTATTTTTGGCACGCGGAGGCCGCTCGCAACGTCTCACCCCATTCCGAGTCGGGCGGACGAAGTTGGCCAGCCCCTCCCCCCAAGGCTATAGCCCACCCGTTTTTTGGCCATTTTTCCGCTGGACGAACTTGGCGCCCCCGCCTTCGGGCGGTTATTTTTGGCCGCGGCTGTGCCCGCGGCCTATTTTTGGCACGCGGAGGCCGCTCTGAAGTCTCGTCCCATTCCGAGTCCGGCGGACGAAGTAGGCCAACCCCTCCCCCCAAGGCTATAGCCCACCCATTTTTTGGCCATTTTTCCGCTGGACGAACTTGGCACCCCGGCCTTCGGGTGGTTTTTTTTGGGCGCGGCTGTGCCCGCGGCCTATTTTTAGCACGCGGAGGCCGCCCGCAAAGTCTCGCCCCATTCCGAGTCCGGCAGACGAAGTTGGCCAGCCCCTCCCCCCAAGGCTATAGCCAACCCGTTTTTTGGCCATTTTTCCGCTGGGGGGTTTGGGCGTGCCGACCTTCGGGGTGTTATTTATGGGCGCGGCTGTGCCCGTTGCCTATTTTTGGCATGTGGATGCCGCTCGCAAAGTCTCACCCCATTCCGAGTCCGGCGGACAAAGTTGGCCAGCCCCTCCCCCCAAGGCTATAGCCCACCCATTTTTTGGCCATTTTTCTGCTGGACGAACTTGGCGCCCCGGCCTTCGGGGGGTTATTTTTGGGCGCGGCTGTGCCCACAGAATATTTTTGGCAGGCGGAGGCCGCTCGCAAAGTCTTGCCCCATTCCGAGTCCGGCGGACGAAGTTGGCCAGCTCCTCCCCCCAAGGCTATAGCCCACCCATTTTTTGGCCATTTTTCCGCTGGATGGTTTGGGCGCCCCGACCTTCGGGCGGTTATTTTTGGGCGCGGCTGTGCCCGCGGCCTATTTTTGGCACGCGGAGGCCGCTCGTAAAGTCTCGCCCCATTCCGAGTCCGGCGGACGAAGTTGGCCAGCCCCTCCCCCCAAGGCTATAGCCCACCCGTTTTTTGGCCATTTTTCCGCTGGACGAACTTGGCGCCCCGGCCATCGGGCGGTTAGTTTTGGGCGCAGCTGTGCCAGCGGCCTATTTTTGGTACCCGGATGCCACTCGCAAACTCTCGCCCCATTCCGAGTCCGGCGGACGAAGTTGGCTAGCCCCTCCCCCCAAGGCTATAGCCCACCCGTTTTTTGGCCATTTTTCCGCTGGACGAACTTGGCGCCCCGGCCTTCGGGGGGTTATTTTTGGCCGTGGCTGTGCCCACGGAATATTTTTGGCACATGGAGGCCGCTCACAAAGTCTCGCCCCATTCCGAGTCCGGCGGACGAAGTTGGCAGCCCCTCCCCCCAAGGCTATAGCCCACCCATTTTTTGGCCATTTTTCCGCTGGGGGGTTTGGGCGCGCCGACCTTCGGGCGGATATTTTTGGACGCGGCTGTGCCCGTGGCCTATTTTTGGCAAGCGGAGGCCGCTCACAAAGTCTCGCCCCATTCCAAGTCCGGCGGACGAAGTTGGCTAGCCCCTCCCCCCAAGGCTATAGCCCACCCGTTTTTTGGCCATTTTTCCGCTGGACGAACTTGGCGCCCCGGCCTTCGGGCGGTTATTTTTGGGCGCGGCTGTGTCCGCGGCTTATTTTTGGCACGTAGAGGCCGCTTGCAAAGTCTCGCCCCATTCCAAGTCCGGCAAACGAAGTTGGCCCGCCCCTCCCCCCAAGGCTATAGCCCACCCATTTTTTGGCCATTTTTCTGCTGGACGAACTGGGCGCCCCGGCCTTCGGGGGGTTATTTTTGGGCGTGGCTGTGCCCACGGAATATTTTTGACACGCGTAGGCCGCTCGCAAAGTCTCGCCCCATTCCGAGTCCGGCGGACGAAGTGGGCCAGCCCCTCCCCCCAAGGCTATAACCCACCCGTTTTTTGGCCATTTTTCCGCTGGACGAACTTGGCGCCCCGGCCTTCGGGCGGTTATTTTTGGGCGCGGCTGTGTCCGCGGCTTATTTTTGGCACGCAGAGGCCGCTTGCAAAGTCTCGCCCCATTCCAAGTCCGGCAAACGAAGTTGGCCCGCCCTTCCCCCCAAGGCTATAGCCCACCCATTTTTTGGCCATTTTTCTGCTGCTGGATTTAATCAAGGCGCCCGACCTTCGGGGGTTATTTTTGGGCGTGGCTGTGCCCACGGAATATTTTTGGCACGCGTAGGCCGCTCGCAAAGTCTCGCCCCATTCCGAGTTCGGCGGACGAAGTGGGCCAGCCCCTCCCCCCAAGGCTATAACCCACCCGTTTTTTGGCCATTTTTCCGCTGGACGAACTTGGCGCCCCGGCCTTCGGGCGGTTATTTTTGGGCGCGGCTGTGTCCGCGGCTTATTTTTGGCACGCGGAGGCCGCTCGCAAAGTCTCGCCCCATTCCGAGTCCGGCAGACGAAGTTGGCCAGCCCCTCCCCCCAAGGCTATAGCCCACCAATTTTTTGGCCATTTTTCTGCTGGACGAACTGGGCGCCCCGGGCTTCGGGGGGTTATTTTTGGGCGTGGATGTGCCCACGGAATATTTTTGGCACGCGTAGGCCGCTCGCGAAGTCTTGCCCCATTCCGAGTCCGGCGGACGAAGTTGGCCAGCCCCTCCCCCCAAGGCTATAGCCCACCCATTTTTTGGCCATTTTTCGGCTGGACGAACTTGGCGCCCCGGCCTTCGGGGGGTTATTTTTGGGCGTGGCTGTGCTCACGGAATATTTTTGGCACGCGGAGGCCGCTCGCAAACGCTCGCCCCATTCCGAGTCCGGCGGACGAAGTTGGCCAGCCCCTCCCCCCAAGGCTATAGCCCAACCGTTTTTTGGACATTTTTCCGCTGGGGGGTTTGGGCGCGCCGACCTTCGGGCGGTTATTTTTGGGCGCGGCTGTGCCCGCGGCCTATTTTTGGCAAGCGGAGGCCGCTCGCAAAGTCTCGCCCCATTCTGAGTCCGCCGTCGAAGTTGGCCAGCCCATCCCCCCAAGGCTATAGCCCACCCGTTTTTTGGCCATTTTTCCGCTGGATGAACTTGGCGCCCCGGCCTTCGGGTGGTTATTTTTTGGCGCGGCTGTGCCCACGGCCTATTTTTTGCACGCGGAGGCCGCTCGCAAAGTCTCGCCGCATTCCGAGTCCGGCGGACGAAGTTGGCCAGCCCCTCCCCCCAAGGCTATAGCCCACCCGTTTTTTGGCCATTTTTCCGCTGGACGAACTTGGCGCCCCGGCCTTCGGGCGGCTATTTTTGGGCACGGCTGTGCCCGCGGCCAAAATTTTTGGCACGCGGAGGCCGCTTGCAAAGTGTCGCCCCATTCCGAGTCCGGAGGACGAAGTTGGCCAGCCCCTCCCCCCAAGGCTATAGCACACCCGTTTTTTGGCCATTTTTCCGCTGGGGGGTTTGGGCGCGCCGACCTTCGGGGGGTTGTTTTTGGGGGCGGCTGTGCCCGCGGCCTATTTTTGGCACGCAGAGGCCGCTCGCAAAGTCTCGCCCCATTCCGAGTCCGGCGGACGATGTTGGCCTGCCCCTCCCCCCAAGGCTATAGCCCACCCGTTTTTTGGCCATTTTTCTGCTGGACGATCATGGCACCCCGGCCTTCGGGCAGTTGGTTTTGGGCGCAGCTTTGCCAGCGGCCTATTTTTGGCACGCAGATGCCGTTCGCAAACTCTCGCCCCATTCCGAGTCCGGCGGACGAAGTTGGCCAGCCCCTCCCCCCAAGGCTATAGCCCACCCGTTTTTTGGCCATTTTTACGCTGGACGAACTTGGCGCCCCGTCCTTTGGGCAGTTATTTTTGGGCGCGGCTGTGCCCGCGGCCTATTTTTGGCACGCGGAGGCTGCTAGCAAAGTCTCGCCCCATTCCGAGTCCGGCGGACGAAGTTGGCCAGCCCCTCCCCCGAAGGCTATAGCCCACCCGTTTTTTGGCCATTTTTCCGCTGGACGAACTTGGCGCCCCGGCCTTCGGGCGGTTATTTTTGGGCGCGGCTGTGCCCGAGGCCTATTTTCGGCATGCGGGGCCGCTCGCAACGTCTCGTCGCATTCCGAGTCCGGCGGACGAAGTTTGCCAGCCCCTCCCCCCAAGGCTATAGCCCACCCGTTTTTTGGTCATTTTTCGGCTGGACGAACTGGATGCCCCGGCCTTCGGGCAGTTATTTTTGGGCGCGGCTGTGTCCGCGGCCTATTTTTGGCAAACGGAGGCCGCTCGCAAAGTCTCGCCCCATTCCGAGTCCGGCGGACGAAGTCGGCCAGCCCCTCCCCCCAAGGCTATAGCCCACCCGTTTTTTGGCCATTTGTCCGCTGGGGGGTTTGCGCGCAATGACCTTTGGGGGATTATTTTTGGGCGCGGCTGTGCCCGTGGCCTATTTTTGGCACGCAGAGGCCGCTCGCAATGTCTTGTCCCATTCAGAGTCCGGCGGACGAAGTTGGGCAGCCCCTCCCCCCAAGGCTATAGCCCACCCGTTTTTTGGCCACTTTTCCGCTGGACGAACTTGGCGCCCCGGCCTTCGGGCGGTTATTTTTGGGCGCAGCTGTGCCCGAGGCCTATTTTTGGCATGCGGAGGCCGCTCGCAAAGTCTCGACCCATTAAGAGTCCGCTGGACGAACTTAGCGCCCCGGCCATCGGGCGGTTATTTCTAGGTACGGCTGTGCCCGCGGCCAATTTTTCGCACACGGAGGCCCCTCGGAAGGTCTCCCGCCATTCCAAGTCCGGCGGACAAAGTTGGCCAGCCCCACCCCCCGAGCCTATAGCCCACCCGTTTTTGTGGCCTTTTTCCGCTGGACGAACTTGGCGCCCCGGCCTTCGGGCTGTCATTTTTGGGCGCGGCTGTGCCCGCGGCCTATTTTTAGCACACGGAGGCCCCTCGCAAAGTCTCGCACCATTCCGAGTCCGGCGGACGAAGTTGGTCAGCCCCACCCCCCAAAGCTATAGCCCACCCGTTTTTGTGGCCTTTTTCCGCTGGACGAACTTGGCGCCCCGGCCTTCGGGCGGTCATTTTTGGGCGCGGCTGTGCCCGCGGCCTATTTTTAGCACACAGAGGCCCCTCGCAAGGTCTCACACCATTCCGAGTCCGGCGGACGAAGTTGGCCAGCCCCACCCCCCAAGGCTATAGCCCACCCGTTTTTGTGGCCTTTTTCCGCTGGACGAAATTGGCGAACCTTGCTTCCGGCGGGTATTTTTGGGCGCGGCTGTGCCCGCGGCCTATGTTTGGCACACGGAGGTGCCTCGCAAAGTCTCGTGCCAGTCCGAGTCCGGCGGACGAAGTTGGCCAGCCCCACCCCCCAAGGCTATAGCCCACCCGTTTTTGTGGCCTTTCTCCGCTGGACGAACTTGGAGCCCTGGCCTTCGGGCGGGAATTTTTGGGCGCAGCTGTGCCCACGGCCTATTTTTGGCACACGGATGCGCCTCGCAAAGTCTCGCGCTGTTCCGACTCCGGCGGACGAAGTGGGCCAGGCCCACCCCCCAAGGCTATAGCCCACCAGTTTTTGTGGCCTTTTTCAGCTGGACGAACTTGGCGCCCCGGCCTTCGGGCGTGTATTTTTGGGCGCGGCTGTGCCTGCGGCCTATTTTTGGCACACAGAGGCCCCTCGCAAAGTCTCGCGCAATTCCGAGTCTGGCGGACGAAGTCGGCCACCCCCACCCCCCAAGGCTATAGCCCACCCGTTTTTGTGGCCTTTTTCCGCTGGACGGACTTGGCGCCCCGGCCTTCGGGCGGTTATTTTTGGGCGCGGCTGTGCCCGCGGCCTATGTTTGGCACACGGAGCTGCCTCGCAAAGTCTCGTGCCATTACGAGTCCGGCGGACGAAGTGGGCCAGCCCCACCCCCCAAGGTAATAGCCCACCCGTTTTTGTGGCCTTTTTCCGCTGGATGAACTTGGCGCCCCGTCCTTCGGGCAGGTATTTTTGGGCGCGGCTGTGCCCTCGGCCTATTTTTGGCACACGGAGGTGCCTCACAAAGTCTCGCGCCATTCCGAGTCCGGCGGACGAAGTTGGCCAGCCCTACCCCCCAAGGCTATAGCCCACCCGTTTTTTGGCCATTTTTCCGCTGGGGTGTTTTGGCGCGCCGACCTTCGGGGGGTGATTTTAGGGTACGGCTGTGCCCGCGGCCTATTTTTGGCATGCGGAGGCCGCTCGCAAAGTCTCGCCCAATTCCGAGTCCGGCGGACGAAGTGGGCCAGCCCCTCCCCCCAAGGCTATAGCCCACCCGTTTTTTGGACATTTTTCCACTGGACGAACTTGGCGCCCCGGGTTTGGGTGGTTATTTTTGGGCGCGGCTGTGACCACGGCCTATTTTTGGCACGCGGAGGCCGCTCGCAAAGTCTCGCCCAATTCCGAGTCCGGCGGACGAAGTTGGCCAGCCCCTCCCCCCAAGGCTATAGCCCACCCGTTTTTGTGGCCGTTTTCCGCTGGACGAACTTGGCGCCTAGGTATTCGGGCTGTATTTTTGGGGGCGGCTGTGGCCGCGGCCTATTTTTGGCACATGGAGGTGCCTCGCAAAGTCTCGCGCCTTTCTGAGTCCGGCGGACGAAGTTGGCCAGCCCCACCCCCCAAGGCTATAGCCCACCCGTTTTTGTGGCCTTTTTCAGCTGGACGAACTTGGCGCCCCGGCCTTCGGGCGGGTATTTTTGGGCGCGGCTGTGCCCACGGCCTATTTTTCGCATACAGAGGCACCTCGCAAAGTCTCGCGCCATTCTGAGTCCAGCGGACGAAGTCGGCCAGCCCCACCCCCCAAGGCTATAGCCCACCCGTTTTTGTGGCCTTTTTCCGCTGGACGAACTTGTCGCCCCGGCCTTCGGGCGGGTATTTTTTGGCGCGGCTGTGTCCGCAACCTATGTTTGGCACACGGAGGTGCCTCGCAAAGTCTCGTACCATTCCGAGTCCGGCGGACGAAGTTGGCCAGCCCCACCTCCCAAGGCTATAGCCCACCCGTTTTTGTGGCCTTTTTCTGTTGGACGAACTTGGCGTCCCGGCCATCGGGCGGGTATTTTTGGGCGCGGCTGTGTCTGCGGCCTATTTTTGGCACACGGAGGCGCCTCGCAAAGTCTCGTGCCATTCCGAGTCCGGCGGACGAAGTTGGCCAGCCCCACCCCCCAAGGCTATATACCACCCGTTTTTGTGGCCTTTTTCAGCTGGACGAACATGGCGCCGCGGCCTTCGGGCGGGTATTTTTGGGCGCGGCTTTGCCCGCAGCCTACTTTTGGTACACGTAGGCTCCTCGCAAAGTCTCACGCCATTCCGAATCCGGCGGACGAAGTCGGCCAGCCCCACCCCCCAAGGCTATAGTCCACCCGTTTTTGTGGCCTTTTTCCGCTGGACGAACTTGGCGCCCCGGCCTTCGGGCGGGTATTTTTGGGCACGGCTGTGCCCGCGGCCTATGTTTGGCACATGGAGGTGCCTCGCAAAGTCTCGTGTCATTCCGAGTCGGGCGGACGAAGTTGGCCAGCCCCACCCCCCAAGGCTATAGCCCACCCGTTTTTGTGGCCTTTTCCCACTGGACGAACTTGGCGCCCCGGCCCTCGGGCTGTATTTTTGGGCGCGGCTGTGGCCGCGGCCTATTTTTGGCACACAGAGGCGCCTCGCAAAGTCTCGCGCCTTTCCGAGTCCTGCGGACGAAGTTGGCCAGCCCCACCCCCCAAGGCGATAGCCCACCCATTTTTGTGGCCTTTTTCCGCTGGACGAACTTGGCGCAACGGCGTTCGGGCGGGTATTTTTGGGCGCGACTGTGCCCGCGGCCTATTTTTAGCACGCGGAGGCCGCTCACAAAGTCTCGGCCCATTCCGAGTCCGGCGGACGAAGTTGGCGAGCCCCTCCCCCCAAGGCTATAGCCCACCCGTTTTTTGGCCATTTTTCCGCTGGGGTGTTTGGGCGCGCCAACCTTCGGGGGTTGATTTTTGGGTGCGGCTGTGCCCGCGGCCTATTTTTAGCACGCGGAGGCCGCTCACAAAGTTTCATCCCATTCCGAGTCCGGCGTCGAAGTTGGCCAGCCCCACCCCCCAAGGCTATAGCCCACCCGTTTTTGTGGCCTATTTCCGCTGGAAGAACTTGACGCCGCGGCCTTCGGGCGGCTATTTTTGGGCGCGGCTGTGCCCGCGGCCTATTTTTGGTACACGGAGGTGCCTCGCAAAGTCTCGCACAATTCCGAGTCCGGCGGACGAAGTTGGCCAGCGCCACCCCCCAAGGCTATAGCCCACCCGTTTTTGTGGACTTTTTCCGCTGGACGAACTTGGCGCCGCGGCCTTCAGGCGGGTATTTTTGGGCGCGGCTGTGCCTGCGGCCTATTTTTGGCACACGGAGGCGCCTCGCAAAGTCTAGCGCCATTCCGAGTCCGGCGGACGAAGTTGGCCAGCCCCACCCCCAAGGCTATAGCCCACCCGTTTTTGTGGCCTTTTTCCGCTGGACGAACTTGGCGCCGCGGCCTTCGGGCGGGTATTTTTGGGCGCGGCTGTGCCCGCGGTCTATTTTTGGCACACGGACGTGCCTCGCAAAGTCTCGCGCCATTCCGAGTCCGGCGGACGAAGTTGGCCAGCCCCACCCCCAACGTTATAGCCCACCCGTTTTTGTGCCCATTTTCCGCTGGACGAACTTGGCGCCCCGGCCTACGGGCGGGTATTTTTGGGCGCGGCTGTGTCCGCGGCCTATTTTTGGCACACGGAGGCGCCTTGCAACGTCTCGCGCTATTCCGAGTCCGGCGGACGAAGTCGGCCAGCCCCACACCCCAAGGCTATAGCCCACCTGTTTTTGTGGCCATTTTCCGCTGGACGAACTTGGCGCCCCGGCCTTCGGGCGGCTATTTTTGGGCGCGGCTGTGCCCGCGGCCTGTTTTTAGCACACGGAGGCGCCTCGCAAAGTCTCGCGCCATTCCGAGTCCGGCGGACGAAGTTGGCCAGCCCCACCCCCCAAGGCTATAGCCCACCCGTTTTTGTGGCCTTTTTCTGTTGGACGAACTTGGCGTCCCGGCCATCGGGCGGGTATTTTTGGGCGCGGCTGTGACCGCGGCCTATTTTGGCACACGGAGGTGCCTCGCAAATTCTCGCGCCATTCCGAGTCCGGCGGACGATGTTGGACAGCCCCAGCCCCCAAGGTTATAGCCCACCCGTTTTTGTGGCCATTTTCCACTGGACGAACTTGGCGCCCCGGCCTTCGGGGGGCTATTTTTGGGCACGGCTGTGCCCACGGCCTGTTTTTAGCACACGGAGGCGCCTCGCAAAGTCTCGCGCCATTCCGATTCCGGCGGACGAAGTTGGCCAGCCCCACCCCCCAAGGCTATAGCCTTTTGTGGCCTTTTTCCGCTGGACGAACTTGGCGCCCCGGCCATCGGGCGGGTATTTTTGGGCGCGGCTGTGCCCGCGTCATATTTTTGGCAAACGGAGGCGCCTCGCAAAGTCTCGCGCCATTCCGAGTCCGGCGGACGAAGTTGGCCAGCCCTACCCCCGAAGGCTATAGCCCACCCGTTTTTGTGGCCATTTTCCGCTGGACGAACTTGGCGCCCCGGCCTTCGGGCGGGTAATTTTGGGCACGGCTGTGCCCGCGGCCTATTTTTGGCACACGGAAATGCCTCGCAAAGTCTCGCACCATTCCGAGTCCGGCGGACGAAGTGTGACAGCCCCACCCCCGCTGCCATAACCCGCCCGTTTTTGTGGCCTTTTTCTGCTGGACGAACTTGGCGCCCCGGCCTTCGGGCGGGTATTTTTGGGCGTGGCTGTGCCCGCGGCCTATTTTTGGCACACGGAGGCGCGTCGTAAAGTCTCGCGCCATTCCGAGTCCGGCGGACGAAGTGTGACAGCCCCACCCCCCAAGGCTATAGCCCACCCGTTTTTGTGCCCTTTTTCCGCTGGACGAACTTGGCGCCCCGGCCTTTGGGCGGGTATTTTTGGGAGCGGCTGTGCCCGCGGCCTATTTTTTGTACGCGGAGGAGCCTCGCAAAGTCTCGCGCCATTCCGAGTCCGGCGGACGAAGTTGGCCAGCCCCACCCCCCAAGGCTATAGCCCACCCGTTTTTGTGGCCATTTTCCGCTGGAAGAACTTGGCGCCCCGGCCTTCGGGCGGGTATTTTTGGGCGCGGCTGTGCCCGCGGCCTATTTTTGGTACACGGAGGTGCCTCGCAAAGTCTCGCGCCATTCCGAGTCCGGCGGACGAAGTTGGCCAGCCCCACCCCCCAAGGCTATAGCCCACCCGTTTTTGTCGCCATTTTCCGCTGGTCGAACTTGGCGCCCCGGCCTTCGGGCGGGTATTTTTGGTCGCGGCTGTGCCCGCGGCCTATTTTTGGCACACGGAGGCGCGTCGTAAAGTATCGCGCCATTCCGAGTCCGGCGGACGAAGTTGGCCAGCCCCACCCCCCAAGGCTATAGCCCACCCGTTTTTGTGCCCTTTTTCCGCTGGACGAACTTGGCGCCCCGGCCTTCGGGCGGGTATTTTTGGGAGCGGCTGTGCCCGCAGCCTATTTTTTGCACGCGGTGGAGCCTCGCAAAGTCTCGCGCCATTCCGAGTCCGGCGGACGAAGTTGGCCAGCCCCACCCCCCAAGGCTATAGCCCACCCGTTTTTGTGGCCTTTTTCCGCTGGACGAACTTGGCGCCCCGGCCTTCGGGCGGGTATTTTTGGGAGCGGCTGTGCCCACGGCCTATTTTTTGCACGCGGAGGAGCCTCGCAAAGTCTCACGCCATTCCGAGTCCGGCGGACGAAAGTGGCCAGCCCCACCCCCCAAGGCTATAGCCCGCCCGTTTTTGTGCCCTTTTTCCGCTGGACGAATTTGGCGCCCCGGCCTTCGGGCGGGTATTTTTGGGCGCGGCTGTGCCCGCGGCCTATTTTTGGCACACGGAGGTGCCTCGCAAAGTCTCGTGCCATTCCGAGTCCGGCGGACGAAGTTGGCCAGCCCCACCCCCCAAGGCTATAGCCCACCCGTATTTGTCGCCATTTTCCGCTGGACGAACTTGGCGCCCCGGCCTTCGGGCGGGTATTTTTTCGAGCGGCTGTGCCGGCGGCCTATTTTTGGCACACGGAGGCGTCTCGCAAAGTCTCGCGCCATTTCGAGTCCGGCGGACGAAGTTGGCCAGCCCCACCCCCCAAGGCTATAGCCCACCCGTTTTTGTGGCCATTTTCCGCTGGACGAACTTGGCGCCCCGGCCTTCGGGCGGGTATTTTTGGGCGCGGCTGTGCCCGCGGCCTATTTTTGGTACACGGAGGCGCCTCGCAAAGTCTCGCGCCATTCCGAGTCCGGCGGACGAAGTTGGCCAGCCCCACCCCCCAAGGCTATAGCCCACCCGTTTTTGTCGCCATTTTCCGCTGGACGAACTTGGCGCCCCGGCCTTCGGGCTGGTATTTTTGGTCGCGGCTGTGCCCGCGGCCTATTTTTGGCACACGGAGGCGTGTCGTAAAATCTCGCGCCATTCCGAGTCCGGCGGACGAAGTTGGCCAGCCCCACCCCCCAAGGCTATAGCCCACCCGTTTTTGTGCCCTTTTTCCGCTGGACGAACTTGGCGTCCCGGCCTTCGGGCGGGTATTTTTGGGAGCGGCTGTGCCCGCGGCCTATTTTTTGCACGCGGTGGAGCCTCGCAAAGTCTCGCGCCATTCCGAGTCCGGCGGACGAAGTGGGCCAGCCCCACCCCCCAAGGCTATAGCCCACCCGTTTTTGTGCCCTTTTTCCGCTGGACGAACTTGGCGCCCCGGCCTTCGGGCGGGTATTTTTGGGAGCGGCTGTGCCCGCGCCTATTTTTTGCACGCGGAGGAGCCTCGCAAAGTCTCGCGCCATTCCGAGTCCGGCGGACGAAGTTGGCCAGCCCCACCCCCCAAGGCTATAGCCCACCCGTTTTTGTGGCCTTTTTCCGCTGGACGAACTTGGCGCCCCGGCCTTCGGGCGGGTATATTAGGGCGCGGCTGTGCCTGCGGCCTATTTTTTGTACACGGAGGCGCCTCGCAAAGTCTCGCGCCATTCCTAGTCCGGCGGACGAAGTTGGCCAGCCACACCCCCCAAGGCTATAGCCCACCCGTTTTTGTGGCCTTTTTCCGCTGGACGAACTTGGCGCCCCGGCCTTCGGGCGGGTATATTAGGGCGCGGCTGTGCCCGCGGCCTATTTTTTGCACACGGAGGCGCCTCGCAAAGTCTCGCACCATTCCGAGTCCGGCGGACGAAGTTGGCCAGCCACACCCCCCAAGGCTATAGCCCACCCGTTTTTGTGGCCTTTTTCCGCTGGACGAACTTGGCGCCCCGGCCTTCGGGCGAGTATTTTTGGGCGCGGCTGTGCCCGCGGCCAATTTTTGGCACACGGAGGTGCCTCGCAAAGTCTAGCGCCATTCCGAGTCCGGCGGACGATGTTGGCCAGCACCACCCCCCAAGGCTATGGCCCACCCGTTTTTGTGGTCATTTTCCGCTGGACGAACTTGGCGCCCCGGCCTTCGGGCGGGTATTTTTTGGCGCGGTTGTGTCCGCGGCCTATTTTGGGCACACGGACGTGCCTCGCAAAGTCTCGCGCCATTCCGAGTCCGGCGGACGAAGTCGGCCAGCCCCACACCCCAAGGCTATAGCCCACCTGTTTTTGTGGCCATTTTCCGCTGGACGAACTTGGCGCCCCGGCCTTCGGGCGGCTATTTTTGGCGCGGCTGTGCCCGCGGCCTGTTTTTAGCACACGGAGGCGCCTCGCAAAGTCTCGCGCCATTCCGAGTCCGGCGGACGAAGTTGGCCAGCCCCACCCCCCAAGGCTATAGCCCACCCGTTTTTGTGCCCTTTTTCCGCTGGACGAACTTGGCGCCCCGGCCTTCGGGCGGGTATTTTTGGGCGCGGCTGTGCCCGCGGCCTATTTTTTGCACACGGAGGCGCCTCGCATAGTCTCGCGGCATTCCGAGTCCGGCGGACGAAGTTGGCCAGCCCCACCCCCAAGGCTATAGCCCACCCGTTTTTGTGCCCTTTTTCCGCTGGACGAATATGGCGCCCCGGCCTTCGGGCGGGTATTTTTGGGCAGGGCTGTGCCCGCGGCCTATTCTTGGCACACGGAGGCGCCTCGCACAGTCTCGCGCCATTCCGAGTCCGGCGGACGAAGTTGGCCAGCCCCACCCCCCAAGGCTATAGCCCACCCGTTTTTGTCGCCATTTTCCGCTGGACGAACTTGGCGCCCCGGCCTTCGGGCTGGTATTTTTGGTCGCGGCTGTGCCCGCGGCCTATTTTTGGCACACGGAGGCGCGTCGTAAAGTCTCGCGCCATTCCGAGTCCGGCGGACGAAGTTGGCCAGCCCCACCCCCCAAGGCTATAGCCCACCCGTTTTTGTGCCCTTTTTCCGCTGGACGAACTTGGCGCCCCGGCCTTCGGGCGGGTATTTTTGGGAGCGGCTGTGCCCGCGGCCTATTTTTTGCACGCGGTGGAGCCTCGCAAAGTCTCGCGCCATTCCGAGTCCGGCGGACGAAGTTGGCCAGCCCCACCCCCCAAGGCTATAGCCCACCCGTTTTTGTGCCCTTTTTCCGCTGGACGAACTTGGCGCCCCGGCCTTCGGGCGGGTATTTTAGGGCGCGGCTGTGCTGGCGGCCTATTTTTGGCACACGGAGACGCCTCGCAACGTCTCGCGCCTTTCCGAGTCCGGCGGACGAAGTCGGCCAGCCCCACTCCCCAAGGCTATAGCCCACCCGTTTTTGTGGCCTTGTTCCGCTGGACGAACTTGGCGCCCCGGCCTTCGGGCGGGTATTTTTGGGCGCGGCTGTGTCCGCGACCTATTTTTGGCACACGGAGGCGCCTCGAAAAGTCTCGCGCCATTCCGAGTCCGGCGGACGAAGTTGGCCAGCCCCACCCCCCAAGGCTATAGCCCACCCGATTTTGTGGCCTTGTTCCACTGGACGAACTTGGCGCCCCGGCCTTCGGGTGGGTATTTTTGGGCGTGGCTGTGTCCGCGACCTATTTTTGGCACACGGAGGCGCATCGCAAATTCTCGCGCCATTCCGAGTCTGGCGGACGAAGTGGGCCAGCCCCACCCCCCAAGGCTATAGCCCACCCGTTTTTGTGGCCTTTTTCCGCTGGACGAACTTGGCGCCCCAGCCTTCGGGCGGGTATTTTTGGGCGCGGCTGTACGGGCGGCCTATTTTTGGCACACGGAGGCGCCTCGCAAAGTCTCGCGCCATTCCGAGTCCGGCGGACGAAGTTGGCCAGCCCCACCCCCCAAGGCTATAGCCCACCCGTTTTTGTGGCAATTTTCCGCTGGACGAACTTGGTGCCCCGGCCTTCGGGCGGGTATTTTTGGGCGCGGCTGTGCTGGCGGCCTATTTTTGGCACACGGAGACGCCTCGTAACGTCTCGCGCCTTTCCGAGTCCGGCGGACGAAGTCGGCCAGCCCCACTCCCCAAGGCTATAGCCCACCCGTTTTTGTGGCCTTGTTCCGCTGGACGAACTTGGCGCCCCAGCCTTCGGGCGGGTATTTTTGGGCGCGGCTGTGCGGGCGGCCTATTTTTGGCACACGGAGGCGCCTCGCAAAGTCTCGCGCCATTCCGAGTCCGGCGGACGAAGTTGGCCAGCCCCACCCCCCAAGGCTATAGCCCACCCGTTTTTGTGGCCTTGTTCCGCTGGACGAACTTGGCGGCCCGGCCTTCGGGCGGGTATTTTTGGACGCGGCTGTGTCCGCGACCTATTTTTGGCACACGGAGGCGCATCGCAAAGTCTCGCGCCATTCCGAGTCCGGCGGACGAAGTTGGCCAGCCCCACCCCCCAAGGCTATAGCCCACCCGTTTTTGTCGCCTTTTTCCGCTGGACGAACTTGGCGGCCCGGCCTTCGGGCGGGTATTTTTGGGCGCGGCTGTGTCCGCGACCTATTTTTGGTACACGGAGGCGCCTCGTAAAGTCTTGCGCCATTCCGAGTCCGGCGGACGAAGTTGGCCAGCCCCACCCCCCAAGGCTATAGCCCACCCGTTTTTGTGCCCTTTTTCCGCTGGACGAATTTGGCGCCCCGGCCTTCGGGCGGGTATTTTTGGGCGCGGCTGTGCCCGCGGCCTATTTTTGGCACACGGAGGCGCCTCGCAAAGTCTCGCCCCATTCCGAGTCCGGCGGACGAAGTTGGCCAGCCCCTCCCCCCGAGGCTATAGCCCACCCGTTTTTTGGGCATTTTTCCGCTGGACGAACATGGCGCCCCGGCCCTCGGGTGGTTATTTTTGGCCGCGGCTGTGCCCGCGGCCTATTTTTGGCACGCGGAGGCCGCTCGCAAAGTCTCGCCCCATTCCGAGTCCGGCGGACGAAGTTGGCCAGCCCCTCCCCCTAAGGCTATAGCCCACCCGTTTTTTGGCCATTTTTCCGCTGGCCGAACCTGGCCCCCCGGCCTTCGGTCGGTAATTTTTGGTCGCGGCTGTGTCCGCGGCCTATTTATCGCACGAGGAGGCCGCTCGCAAAGTCTCGCCCCATTCTGAGTCCGGCGGACAAAGTTGGCCATCCCCTCCCCCCAAGGCTACATCCCACCCATTTTTTGGCCATTTTTCCGCTGGACGAACATGGCGCCCCCACCATCGGGCGGTTATTTTTGGGTGCGGCAGTGCCCGCGGCCTATTTTTGGCACGCGGAGGCCGCTCGCAAAGTCTCGTCCCATTCCGAGTCCGGCGGACGAAGTTGGCCAGCCCCTCCCCCCAAGGCTATAGCCCACCCGTTTTTTGGCCATTTTACCGCTGGACGAACTTGGCGCCCCGGCCTTCGGGCGGTTATTTTTGGGCGCGACTGTGCCCCCGGCCTATTTTTTGCACGCGGAGGCCGCTCGAAAAGTCTAACCCCATTCCGAGTCCGGCGGACGAAGTCGGCCAGCCCCTCCCCCCAAGGCTATAGCACACCCGTTTTTTGGCCATTTTTCTGCTGGACGAACTTGGCGCCCCGGCTTTCGAGCGGTTATTTTTGGGCGTGGCTGTGCCTGCTGCCTAATTTTGGCACGCGGAGGCCGCTCGCAAAGTCTCGCCTCATTCCGAGTCCGGCGGACGAAGTGGGCCAGCCCCTCCCCCCAAGGCTATAGCCCACCCGTTTTTTGGCCATTTTTCCGCTGGACGAACTTGGTGGCCCGGCCTTCGGGCGGTTATATTTGGGCGCGGTTGTGTCCGCGGCCTATTTTTGTCACGTGGAGGCCGCTCGCAAAGTCTCGCCCCATTCCGATTCCGGCGGACGAAGTTGGCCAGCCCCTCCCCCCAAGGCTATAGCCCACCCGTTTTTTGGCCATTTTTCTGCTGGACGAACTTGGCGCCCCGGCCTTCGGGTAGTTATTTTGGGGCGCGGCTGTGCCCTCGACCTATTTTTGGTACGCGGAGGCCGCTCGCAAAATATCACCCCATTCCGAATGCGGCGGACGAAGTGGGCCAGCCCCTCCCCCCAAGGCTATAGCCCACCCGTTTTTTGGCCATTTTTCCGTTGGACGAAGTTGGCGCCCCCGCCTTCGGGTGGTTATTTTGGGCGCGGCTGTGCCCGCGGCCTATTTTTGGCACGCAGAGGCCGCTCGTAAAATCTTGTCCCATTCCGAGTCCGGCGGACGAAGTGGGCCAGCCCCTCCCCCCAAGGCTATAGCCCACCCGTTTTTTGGCTATTTTTCCGCTGGACGAACTTCGGGCGGTTATTTTTGGGCACGGCTGTGCCCGCGGCCTATTTCTGGCACGCGGAGGCCGCTCGCAAAGTCTCGCCCCATTCCAAGTCCGGCGGACGAAGTTGGCCAGCCCCTCCCCCCAAGGCTATAGCCCACCCGTTTTTTGGCCATTTTTCCGCTGGACGAACTTGGCGCCCCGGCCTTTGGGCAGTTATTTTTGGGCGCGGCTGTGCCCTCGACCTATTTTTGGCACGTGGAGGCCACTCGCAAAATATCACCCCATTCCGAGTCCGGCGGACGAAGTTGGCCAGCCCCTCCCCCCAAGGCTATGGCCCACCCTTTTTTTGGCCATTTTACCGCTGGACGAACTTGGCGCCCCGGCATTCGGGCGGTTATTTTTGGGCACGACTGTGCCCGCAGCCTATTTTTGGCACGCGGAGGCCGCTCGCAAAGTCTCGCCCCATTCCGAGTCCGGCGGATGAAGTGGGCCAGCCCCTCCCCCCAAGGCTATAGCCCACCCGTTTTTTGGCCATTTTTCCGCTGGACGAACTTGGCGCCCCGGCCTTTGGGCAGTTATTTTTGGGCGCGGCTGTGCCCTCGACCTATTTTTGGCACGTGGAGGCCACTCGCAAAATATCACCCCATTCCGAGTCCGGCGGACGAAGTTGGCCAGCCCCTCCCCCCAAGGCTATGGCCCACCCTTTTTTTGGCCATTTTACCGCTGGACGAACTTGGCGCCCCGGCATTCGGGCGGTTATTTTTGGGCACGACTGTGCCCGCAGCCTATTTTTGGCACGCTGAGGCCGCTCGCAAAGTCTCGCCCCATTCCGAGTCCGGCGGATGAAGTGGGCCAGCCCCTCCCCCCAAGGCTATAGCCCACCCGTTTTTTGGCCATTTTTACGCTGGACGAACTTGGCGCCCCGGCTTTCGAGCGGTTATTTTTGGACGTGGCTGTGCCCGCCGCCTAATTTTGGCATGCGGAGGCCGCTCGCAATGTCTCGCCCCATTCCGAGTCCGGCGGACGAAGTTGGCCAGCCCCTCCCCCTAAGGCTATAGCCCACCCGTTTTTTGGCCATTTTTCCGCTGGGGGGTTTGGGCGAGCCGACCTTCGGGCGGTTATTTTTGGGCGCGGCTGTGCCCGTGGCCTATTTTTGGCACGCAGAGGCCGCTCGCAAAGTCTCGCCCCATTCCGAGTCCGGCGGACGAAGTCGGCCAGCCCCTCCCCCCAAGGCTATAGCCCACCCGTTTTTTGGCCATTTTTCCGCTGGGGAGTTTGGGCGAGCCGAACTTCGGGCGGTTATTTTTGGGCGCGGCTGTGCCCGTGGCCTATTTTTGGCATGAGGAGGCCGCTCGCAAAGTCTCGCCCCATTCCGAGTCCGGCGGTCGAAGTTGGCCAGCCCCCCCCCCCCCCCAAGGCTATAGCCCACCCGTTTTTTGGCCATTTTTCCGCTGGACGAATTTGGCGCCCCGGCCTTCGGGTGGTTATTTTTGGGCGCGGCTGTGACCGCGGCCTATTTTTGGCACGCGGTGGCCGCTCGCAAAGTCTCGCCCCATTCCGAGTCCGGCGGTCGAAGTTGGCCAGCCCCTCCCCCCAAGGCTATAGCCCACCCGTTTTTTGGCCATTTTTCCGCTGGACGAACTTGGCGCCCCGGCCTTCGGGCGGTTATTTTTGGGCACGGCTGTGTCCGCGGCCTATTTTTGGCACGCGCTGGCTGCTCGCAAAGTCTCACCCCATTCCGAGTCCGGCGGACGAAGTTGGCCAGCCCCTCCCCCCAAGGCTATAGCCCACCCGTTTTTTGGCCATTTTTCCGCTGGACGAACTTGGCGCCCCGGCCTTCGGGCGGTTATTTTTGGGCGCGGCTGTGCCCGAGGCCTATTTTTGGCACGCGGAGGCCGCTCGCAAAGTTTCGCCCCATTCCGAGTCCGGCGGACGAAGTTGGCCAGCCCCTCCCCCCAAGGCTATAGCCCACCCGTTTTTTGGCCATTTTTCCGCTGGACGAACTTGGCGCCCCGGCCTTCGGGCGGTTATTTTTGGGCGCGGCTGTGTCCGCGGCCTATTTTTGGCACGCGCTGGCTGCTCGCAAAGTCTCGCCCCATTCCGAGTCCGGCGGACGAAGTTGGCCAGCCCCTCCCCCCAAGGCTATAGCCGTCCCGTTTTTTAGCCATTTTTCCGCTGGACGAACTTGGCGCCCCGGCCTTCGGGCTGTTATTTTTGGGTTCGGCAATGCCCACGGCCAATTTTTGGCACGCGGAGGCCGCTCGCAAAGTCTCACCCTATTCCGAGTCCGGCGGACGAAGTTGGCCATCCCCTTCCCCCAAGCCTATAGCCCACCCGTTTTTTGGCCATTTTACCGCTGGACGAACTTGGCACCCCGGCATTCGGGCGGTTATTTTTGGGCACGACTGTGCCCGCAGCCTATTTTTGGCACGCGGAGGCCGCTCGCAAAGTCTCGCCCCATTCCGAGTCCGGCGGACGAAGTGGGCCAGCCCCTCCCCCCAAGGCTATAGCCCACCCGTTTTTTGGCCATTTTTCCGCTGGACGAACTTGGCGCCCCGGCTTTCGAGCGGTTATTTTTGGACGTGGCTGTGCCCGCCGCCTAATTTTGGCATACGGACGCCGCTCGCAATGTCTCGCCCCATTCCGAGTCCGGCGGACGAAGTCGGCCAGCCCCTCCCCCCAAGGCTATAGCCAACCCGTTTTTTGGCCATTTTTCCGCTGGACGAACTTGGCGCCCCGGCCTTCGGGCGGTTATTTTTGGGCGCGTCTGTGCCCGCGGCCTATTTTTGGTACGCGGAGGCCGCTCGCAAAGTCTCGCCCCATTCCGAGTCTGGCGGACGAAGTGGGCCAGCCCCTCCCCCCATGGCTATAGCCCACCCGTTTTTTGCCCATTTTTCCGCTGGACAACCTTGGCGCCCGGCCTTCGGGCGGTTATTTTTGGGTACGGCTGTGCCGGCGGCCTATTTTTGGTACGCAGAGGCCGCTCGCAAAGTCTCGCCCCATTCTGAGTCCGGCGGACGAAGTTGGCCAGCCCCTCCCCCCAAGGCTATAACCCACCCGTTTTTTGGCCATTTTTCCGCTGGACGAACTTGGCGCCCCGGCCTTCGGGCGGTTATTTTTGGGCGCGTCTGTGTCCGCGGCCTATTTTTGGCATACGGACGCCGCTCGCAATGTCTCGCCCCATTCCGAGTCCGGCGGACGAAGTCGGCCAGCCCCTCCCCCCAAGGCTATAGCCAACCCGTTTTTTGGCCATTTTTCCGCTGGGGAGTTTGGGCGAGCCGAACTTCGGGCGGTTATTTTTGGGCACGGCTGTGCCCGTGGCCTATTTTTGGCATGAGGAGGCCGCTCACAAAGTCTCCCCCCATTCCGAGTCCGGCGGACAAAGTTGGCCAGCCCCTCCCCCCAAGGCTTAGCCCACCCGTTTTTTGGCCATTTTTCCGCTGGACGAATTTGGCGCCCCGGCCTTCGGGCGGTTATTTTTGGGCGCGGCTGTGACTGCGGCATATTTTTGGCACGCGGTGGCCGCTCGCAAAGTCTCGGCCCATTCCGAGTCCGGCGGACGAAGTTGGCCAGCCCCTCCCCCCAAGGCTATAGCCCACCCGTTTTTTGGCCCATTTTCCGCTGGACGAAATGGCGGCCCGGCCTTCGGGCGGTTATTTTTGGGTGCGGCTGTGCCCGTGACCTATTTTTGGCACGCGGAGGCCGCTCGCAAAGTCTCACCCCATTCCGAGTCTGGCGGACGAAGTCGGCCAGCCCCTCCCCCCAAGGCTATAGCCCACCCGTTTTTTGCCCATTTTTCCGCTGGACAACCTTGGCGCCCCGGCCTTCGGGCGGTTATTTTTGGGTACAGCTGTGCCGGCGGCCTATTTTTGGTACGCAGAGGCCGCTCGCAAAGTCTCGCCCCATTCTGAGTCCGGCGGACGAAGTTGGCCAGCCCCTCCCCCCAAGGCTATAACCCACCCGTTTTTTGGCCATTTTTCCGCTGGACGAACTTGGCGCCCCGGCCTTCGGGCGGTTATTTTTGGGCGCGTCTGTGCCCGCGGCCTATTTTTGGTACGCGGAGGCCGCTCGCAAAGTCTCGCCCCATTCCGAGTCTGGCGGACGAAGTGGGCCAGCCCCTCCCCCCATGGCTATAGCCCACCCGTTTTTTGCCCATTTTTCCGCTGGACAACCTTGGCGCCCGGCCTTCGGGCGGTTATTTTTGGGTACGGCTGTGCCGGCGGCCTATTTTTGGTACGCAGAGGCCGCTCGCAAAGTCTCGCCCCATTCTGAGTCCGGCGGACGAAGTTGGCCAGCCCCTCCCCCCAAGGCTATAACCCACCCGTTTTTTGGCCATTTTTCCGCTGGACGAACTTGGCGCCCCGGCCTTCGGGCGGTTATTTTTGGGCGCGTCTGTGTCCGCGGCCTATTTTTGGCATACGGAGGCCGATCGCAAAGTCTCGCCCCATTCCGAGTCCGGCGGACGAAGTTGGCCAGCCCCTCCTCACAAGTCTATAGCCCACCCGATTTTTAGCCATTTTTCCGCTGGGGGGTTTGGGCGCAACGACCTTCGGGCGATTATTTTTGGACGCAGCTGTGCCCGTGGCCTATTTTTGGCACGTGGAGGCAGCTCGCAAAGTCTCGCCCCATTCCGAGTCCGGCGGACGAAGTTGGCCAGCCGCTCCCCCCAAGGCTATAGCCCACCCGTTTTTTGGCCTTTTTTCCGCTAGACGAACGTGGTGCCCCGGCCTTCGGGCGGTTATTATTGGGCACGGCTGTGCCCGCGGCCTATTTTTGGCATGCGGGGCCGATCGCAAAGTCTCGCCCCATTCCGAGTCTGGCGGACGAAGTGGACCAGCCCCTCCTCACAAGTCTATAGCCCACCCGTTTTTTAGCCATTTTTCCGCTGGGGGGTTTGGGCGCAACGACCTTCGGGGGGTTATTTTTGGGCGCGGCTGTGCCCGCGGCCTATTTTTGGCACGCGGAGGCAGCTCGCAAAGTCTCGTCCCATTCCGAGTCCGGCGGACGAAGTTGGCCAGCCGCTCTCCCCAAGGCTATAGCCCACCCGTTTTTTGGCCATTTTACCGCTGGACGAACTTGGCGCCCCGGCATTCGGGCGGTTATTTTTGGGCATGACTGTGCCCGCAGCCTATTTTTGGCACGCGGAGGCCGCTCGCAAAGTCTCGCCCCATTCCGAGTCCGGCGGACGAAGTTGGCCAGCCCCTCCCCCCAAGGCTATAGACCACTCGTTTTTTGGCCATTTTTCCGCTGGACGAACTTGATGCCCCGGCCTTCGGGCGGTTATTTTTGGGCGCGGCTGTGCCCGCGGCCTATTTTTGGAACACGGAGGCCGCTCGCAAAGTCTCGCCCCATTCCGTGTCCGGCGGACAAAGTTGGCCAGCCCCTCCCCCCAAGGCTATAGCCCACCCGTTTTTTGGCCTTTTTTCCGCTAGACGAACGTGGTGCCCCGGCCCTCGGGCGGTTATTATTGGGCGCGGCTGTGCCCGCGGCCTATTTTTGGCATGCGGAGGCCGATCGCAAAGGCTCGCCCCATTCCGAGTCCGGCGGACGAAGTGGGCCAGCCCCTCCTCACAAGTCTATAGCCCACCCGTTTTTTAGCCATTTTTCCGCTGGGGGGTTTGGGCGCAACGACCTTCGGGGAGTTATTTTTGGGCGCGGCTGTGCCCGCGGCCTATTTTTGGTACGCGGAGGCCGGTCGCAAAGTCTCGCCCCATTCCGAGTCCGGCGGACGAAGTTGGCCAGCCCCTCCCCCCAAGGCTATAGCCCACCCGTTTTTTGGCCATTTTTACGCTGGGGGATTTGGGCGCGCCGACCTTCGGGGGATTATTTTTGGGCGCGGCTGTGCCCACGGTCTATTTTTATCACGCGGAGTCAGTTCACAAATTCTCGCCCCATTCCGAGTCCGGCGAACAAAGTTGGCCAGCCCTCCCCCCAAGGATATAGCCCACCTGGTTTTTGGCCATTTTTCCGCTCGACGAACTTGGCGCCCCGGCCATCGGGCGGTTATTTTTGGACGCGGCTGTGCCCGCGGCCTATTTTTGGCATGCGGAGGCCACTCGTAAAGTCTCGCCCCATTCCGAGTCCGGCGGACGAAGTGGGCCAGCCCCTCCCCCCAAGGCTATAGCCCACCCGTTTTTTGGCCATTTTTCCGCTGGACGAACGTGGTGCCCCGGCCCTCGGGCGGTTATTATTGGGCGCGGCTCTGCCCGCGGCCTATTTTTGGCATGCGGAGGCCGATCGCAAAGGCTCGCCCCATTCCGAGTCCGGCGGACGAAGTGGGCCAGCCCCTCCTCACAAGTCTATAGCCCACCCGTTTTTTAGCCATTTTTCCGCTGGGGGGTTTGGGCGCAACGACCTTCGGGGAGTTATTTTTGGGCGCGGCTGTGCCCGCGGCCTATTTTTGGTACGCGGAGGCCGGTCGCAAAGTCTCGCCCCATTCCGAGTCCGGCGGACGAAGTTGGCCAGCCCCTCCCCCCAAGGCTATAGCCCACCCGTTTTTTGGCCATTTTTACGCTGGGGGATTTGGGCGCGCCGACCTTCGGGGGATTATTTTTGGGCGCGGCTGTGCCCACGGTCTATTTTTATCACGCGTAGACACTTCTCAAATACTCTCACCATTCAGATTCCGGCGAACCAAGTTGGCCAGCCCTCCCCCCCAGGATATAGCCCACCGGGATTTTGGCCATTTTCCCGCTCGACGAACTTGGCCCCCCGGCCATCGGGCGGTTATTTTTGGACGCGGCTGTGCCCGCGGCCTATTTTTGGCATGCGGAGGCCGATCGCAAAGTCTCGCCCCATTACGTGTCCGGCGGACAGAGTGGGCCAGCCCTCCCCAAGGCTATAGCCCACCCGTTTTTTGGCCATTTTTCCGCTGGACGAACGTGGTGCCCCGGCCCTCGGGCGGTTATTATTGGGCGCGGCTCTGCCCGCGGCCTATTTTTGGCATGCGGAGGCCGATCGCAAAGGCTCGCCCCATTCCGAGTCCGGCGGACGAAGTGGGCCAGCCCCTCCTCACAAGTCTATAGCCCACCCGTTTTTTAGCCATTTTTCCGCTGGGGGGTTTGGGCGCAACGACCTTCGGGGAGTTATTTTTGGGCGCGGCTGTGCCCGCGGCCTATTTTTGGTACGCGGAGGCCGGTCGCAAAGTCTCGCCCCATTCCGAGTCCGGCGGACGAAGTTGGCCAGCCCCTCCCCCCAAGGCTATAGCCCACCCGTTTTTTGGCCATTTTTACGCTGGGGGATTTGGGCGCGCCGACCTTCGGGGGATTATTTTTGGGCGCGGCTGTGCCCACGGTCTATTTTTATCACGCGGAGTCAGTTCACAAATTCTCGCCCCATTCCGAGTCCGGCGAACAAAGTTGGCCAGCCCTCCCCCCAAGGATATAGCCCACCTGGTTTTTGGCCATTTTTCCGCTCGACGAACTTGGCGCCCCGGCCATCGGGCGGTTATTTTTGGACGCGGCTGTGCCCGCGGCCTATTTTTGGCATGCGGAGGCCACTCGTAAAGTCTCGCCCCATTCCGAGTCCGGCGGACGAAGTGGGCCAGCCCCTCCCCCCAAGGCTATAGCCCACCCGTTTTTTGGCCATTTTTCCGCTGGACGAACTTGGCGCCCCGGCCTTCGGGCCGTTATTTTTGGGCGAGGCTGTGTCCGCGGCCTATTTTTTGCACGCGGAGGCCGCTCGCAAAGTCTCGCCCTATTCCGAGTCCGGCGGACGAAGTGGGCCAGCCCCTCCCCCCAAGGCTATAGCCCACCCGTTTTGTGGCCCTTTTTCCGCTGGTGGGTTTCGGCGCGCCAACCTTCGGGGGTTATTTTTGGTCGCGGATGTGCCCGCGGCCTATTTTTGGTACACAGAGGCCGCTCGCAATGTCTCGCCCCATTCCGAGTCCGGCGGACGAAGTTGGCCAACCCCTCCCCCCAAGGCTATAGCCCACCCGTTTTTTGGCCATTTTTCCGCTGGGGGGTTGGGCGCGCCGACCTTCGGGGGATTATTTTTGGGCGCGGCTGTGCCCGTGGCCTATTTTTGGCACGCGGAAGCCGCTCACAAAGTCTCACGCCATTCCGAGTCCGGCGCACGAAGTTGGCCAGCCCCTCCCCCCAAGGCTATGGCCCACCCGTTTTTTGGCCATTTTTCTGCTGGACGAACTTGGCGCCCCGGCCTTGGGGGGGTTATTTTTGGGTGCGGCTGTACCCGCGGCCTATTTTTGGCACGCGGAGGCCGCTCGTAGAGTCTCGCCCCTTTCCGAGTCCGGCGGACGAAGTGGGCCAGCCCCTCCCCCCAAGGCTATAGCCCACCCATTTTTTGGCCATATTTCCGCTGGACGAACTTGGCGCCCCGGCCTTCGGGCGGTTATTTTTAGGCGCGGCTGTGCCCGCGGCCTATTTTTAGCACGTGGAGGCCCCTCGCAAAGTCTCGCACCATTCCGAGACCGGCGGACGAAGTTGGCCAGGCCCACCCCCCAAGGCTATAGCCCACCCGTTTTTGTGGCCTTTTTCCGCTGGACGAAGTTGGCGCCCCGGCCTTCAGGCGGTTATTTTTGGGCGCGGCTGTGCCCACGGCCTATTTTTGGCACACGGAGGCCCCTCGCAAAGTGTCGCGCCATTCCGAGTCCGGCGGACGAAGTTGGCCAGCCCCACCCCCTAGGCTATAGCCCACCCGTTTTTGTGGCTTTTTTCCGCTGGACGAACCTGGCGCCCCGGCCTTCGGGCGGTTATTTTTGGGCGCGGCATTGCCCGCGGCCTATTTTTGGCACACGGAGGCCCCTCGCAAAGTCTCACACCATTCCGAGTCCGGCGGACGAAGTTGAACAGCCCCACCCCCCAAGGCTATAGCCCACCCGTTTTTGTGTCCTTTTTCCGCTGGACTAACTTGGCGCCCCGGCCTTCGGGTGGTTATTTTTGGGCGCGGCTATGCCGGCGGACGAAGTTGGCCAGCCCCACCCCCCAAGGCTATAGCCCACCCGTTTTTGTGGCCTTTTTCCCCTGGACGAACTTGGCGCCCCGGACTTCGGGCGGTTATTTTTGGCCGCGGCTGTGCCCGCGGCCTATTTTTTGCACACGGAGGCCCCTCGTAAAGTCTCGTGCCATTCCAAGCCCGGCGGACGAAGTTGGCCAGCCCCCCCCCCCCCAACGCTATAGCCCACCCGTTTTTGTAGCCTTTTTCTGCTGGACGAACTTGGCGCCCCGGCATTCGGTTGGTTATTTATGGCCGCGGCTGTGCCCGCAGCCTATTTTTGGCACACGTAGGCCCCTTCCAAAGTCTCGCGCCATTCCGAGTCCGGCGGACGAAGTTGGCCAGCCCCACCCCCCAAGGCTATAGCCCACCCGTTTTTGTGGCCTTTTTCCGCTGGACGAACTTGGCGCCCCGGCCTTCGGGCGGTTATTTTTGGGTGCGGCTCTGACCGCGGCCTATTTTTGGCACAAGGAGGCCCCTCACAAAGTCTCGCACCATTCCGAGTCCGGCGGACGAAGTTGGCCAGCCCCACCCACCAAGGCTATAGCCCACCCGTTTTTCTGGCCTTTTTCCGCTGGACGAAGTTGGCGCCCCGGCCTTCAGGCTGTTATTTTTGGGCGCGGCTGTGCCCACGGCCTATTTTTGGCACATGGAGGCCCCTCGCAAAGTGTCGCGCCATTCCGAGTCCGGCGGACGAAGTTGGCCAGCCCCACCCCCAAGGCTATAGCCCACCCGTTTTTGTGGCCTTTTTCCGCTGGACAAACCTGGCGCCCCGGCCTTCGGGCGGTTATTTTTTGGCGCGGCAACGCCCGCGGCGTATTTATGGCACACGGAGGCCCCTCGCAAAGTCTCGCGCCATTCCGAGTCCGGCTGACGAAGTTGGCCAGCCCCACCCCCCAAGGCTATAGCCTACCCGTTTTTGTGGCCTTTTTCGCTGGACGAACTTGGCGCTCCGGCTTTCGGGCGGTTATTTTTGGGCGCGGCTGTGTCCGTGGCCTCTTTTTCGTACACGGAGGCCCCTGGCAAATCTCGCGCCATTCCGAGTTCGGCGGACGAAGTTGGCCAGCCCCACCCCCCAAGGCTATAGCCCACCCGTTTTTGTCGCCTTTTTCGCTGGCCGAACTTGGCGCCCCGGCCTTCGGGCGGTTATTTTTGGGCGCGGCTGTGCCCACTGCCTATTTTTAGCACACGGAGGCCCCTCGCAAAGTCTCGCGCGATTCCGAGTCCGGCGGACGAAGTTGGCCAGCCCCACCCCCCAAGGCTATAGCCCACCCGTTTTTGTGGCCTTTTTCCGCTGGACGAACTTTGCGCCCCGGCCTTCGGGCGGTTATTTTTGGACACAGCTATCCCCGCGGCCTATTTTTGGTACTCGGAGGCCCCTCGCAAAGTATCGCGCCATTCCGAGTCCGGCGGACGAAGTTGGCCAGCCCCACCCCCCAAGGCTATAGCCCACCCGTTTTTGTGGCCATTTTCCGCTGGACGAACTTGGCGCCCCGGCCTTCGGGCTGGTATTTTTGGGCGCGGCTGTGCCCGCGGCCTATTTTTGGCACACGGAGGCGCCTCGTAAAGTCTCGCGCCATTCCGAGTCCGGCGGACGAAGTTGGCCAGCCCCACCCCCCAAGGCTATAGCCCACCCGTTTTTGTGGCCATTTTCCTCTGGACGAACTTGGCGCCCCGGCCTTCGGGCGGGTATTTTTGGGCGCGGCTCTGCCCGCGGCCTATTTTTGGCACACGGAGGCGCGTTGCAAATTCTCGCGCCATTCCGAATCCGGCGGACGAAGTTGGCCAGCCCCACCCCCCAAGGCTATAGCCCACCCGATTTTTGGCCATTTTCCGCTGGACGAACTTGGCGCCCCGGCCTTCGGGCTGGTATTTTTAGGCGCGGCTGTGTCCGTAGCCTATTTTTGGCACGAGGAGGCGCCTCGCAATGTCTCGCGCCATTCCGAGTCCGGCGGACGAAGTTGGCCAGCCCCACCCCCCAAGGCTATAGCCCACCCATTTTTGTGGCCATTTTCCGCTGGACGAACTTGGCGCCCCGGCCTTCGGGTGGGCATTTTTGGACGCGACTGTGCCCGCGGCCTATTTTTGGCACACGGAGGTGCCTCGCAAAGTCTTGCACCATTCCGAGTCCGGCGGACGAATTCGGCCAGCCCCACCCCCTAAGGCTATAGCCCACCCGTTTTTGTGGCCATTTTCCTCTGGACGAACTTGGCGCCCCGGCCTTCGGGCGGGTATTTTTGGGCGCGGCTGTGCCCGCGGCCTATTTTTGGCACACGGAGGCGCCTCGCAAAGTCTCGCGCCATTCCAAGTCCGGCGGATGAAGTTTGCCAGCCCCACCCCCGAAGGCTATAGCCCACCCGTTTTTGTGGACTTTTTCCGCTGGACGAACTTGGCGCCCCGTCCTTCGGGCGGGTATTTTTGGACGCGGCTGTGCCTGCGGCCTATTTTTGGCACACGGAGGCGCCTCGCAACGTCTCGTGCCATTCCGAGTCCGGCGGACGAAGTTGGCCAGCCCCACCCCCCAAGGCTATAGCCCACCCGTTTTTGTGGCCATTTTCCGCTGGACGAACTTGGCGCCCCGGCCTTTGGGCGCGGCTTTGCCCGCGGCCTATTTTTAGCACACGGAGGCGCCTCGCAAGGTCTCGCGCCATTCCGAGTCCGGCGGACGAAGTTGGCCAGCCCCACCCCCGAAGGCTATAGCCCACCCGTTTTTGTGGACTTTTTCCGCTGGACGAACTTGGCGCCCCGGCCTTCGGGCGGGTATTTTTGGGCGCGGCTGTGTCCGCGGCCTATTTTTAGCACACGGAGGTGCCTCACAAAGTCTCGCGCCATTCCGAGTCCGACGGACAAAGTTGCCCAGCCCCACCCCCCAAGGCTATAGCCCACCCATTTTTGTGGCCATTTTCCTCTGGACGAACTTGGCGCCCCGGCCTTCGGGCGGGTATTTTTGGGCGCGGCTGTGCCCGCGGCCTATTTTTGACACACGGAGGCGCGTTGCAAATTCTCGCGCCATTCCGAGTCCGGCGGACGAAGTTGGCCAGCCCCACCCCCCAAGGCTATAGCCCACCCATTTTTGTGGCCATTTTCCGCTGGACGAACTTGGCGCCCCGGCCTTCGGGCGGGCATTTTTGGACGCGACTGTGTCCGCGGCCTATTTTTGGCACACGGAGGTGCCTCGCAAAGTCTTGCACCATTCCGAGTCCAGTGGACGAAGTCGGCCAGCCCCACCCCCCAAGGCTATAGCCCACCCGTTTTTGTGGCCATTTTCCTCTGGACGAACTTGGCGCCCCGGCCTTCGGGCGGGTATTTTTGGGCGCGGCTGTGCCCGCGGCCTATTTTTGGCACACGGAGGCGCCTCGCAAAGTCTCGCGCCATTCCGAGTCCGGCGGACGAAGTTTGCCAGCCCCACCCCCGAAGGCTATAGCCCACCCGTTTTTTTGGACTTTTTCCGCTGGACGAACTTGGCGCCCCGGCCTTCGGGCGGGTATTTTTGGGCGCGGCTGTGCCCGCGGTCTATTTTTGGCACACGGAGGCGCCTCGCAACGTCTCGCGCCATTCCGAGTTCGGCGGACGAAGTCGGCCAGCCCCACCCCTCAAGGCTATAGCTCACCCGTTTTTTGGCCATTTTTCCGCTGGGGGGTTTGGGCGCGCCGACCTTGGGGCGGTTATTTTTGGGCGCGGCTGTGCCCGTTGCCTATATTTGGCACGTGGACGCCGCTTCCAAAGTCTCGCCCCATTCCGAGTCCGGCGGACGAAGTTGGCCAGCCCCTCCCCCCAAGGCTCTAGCCCCCCCGTTTTTTGGCCATTTTTCCGCTGGACGAACTTGGCGCCCCGGACTTCGGGTGATTATTTTTGGGCGCGGCTGTGCTTGCGGCCTATTTTTGGCACACGGAGGTTGCTCGGAAAGTCTCGCCCCATTCCGAGTCCGGCGGACGAAGTTGGCCATCCCCTCCCCCCAAGGCTATAGCTCACCCGTTTTTTGGCCATTTTTCCGCTGGGCGAACTTGGTGCCCCGGCCTTCTTGCTGTTATTTTTTGGCGCGGCTGTGCCCACGGCCTATTTTTGGTACGCGGAGGCCGTTCGCAAAGTCTCATCCCATTCCGAGACCGGCGGACGATGTTGGCCAGCCCCTCCCCCCAAGACTATAGTCCACCCGTTTGTTGGCCATTTTTCCGCTGGATGAACTTGGCGCCCCGGCCTTCGGGCTGTTATTTTTGTGCGCGGCTGTGCCCGCGGCCTATTTTTGGCACGTGGAGGCCGCTCGCAAAGTCTCGCTCCATTCCGAGTCCGGCGGACGAAGGTGGCCAGCCCCGTCCCCCAAGGCTATAGCCCACCCGTTTTTTGGCCATTTTTCCGCTGGGGGGTTTGGGCGCGCCGACCTGCGGGCGGCTATTTTTGGGCGCGGCTGTGCCCGTGTTCTATTTTTAGCATGCAGTGGCCGCTCGCAAAGTCTCGCCCCATTCCGAGTCCGGCGGACGAACTTGGCCAGCCACTCCCCCAAGGCTATAGCCCACCCGTTTTTTGGCCATTTTTCCGCTGGGGGGTTTGGGCGCAACGACCTTTGGGGGGATATTTTTGGGCGCGGCTGAGCCCGTGGCCTATTTTTGGAACGCGAAGGCTGCTCGCAAAGTCTCGCCCCATTCCGAGTCCGGCGGACGAAGTGGGCCAGCCCCGCCCCCCAAGGCTATAGCCCACCCGTTTTTTGGCCATTTTTCCGCTGGGGGGTTTGGGCGTGCCGACCTGCGGGCGGTTATTTTTGGCCGCGGCTGTGACCGTGGCCTATTTTTGGCAGGCAGAGGCCGTTCGCATAGTCTCGCCCCATTCCGAGTCCGGCGGACGAAGTTGGCCAGCCCCTCCCCCCAAGGCTATAGCCCACCCGTTTTTTGGCCATTTTTCCGCTAGGACGAACTTGGCGC
The DNA here is from genome assembly GCA_030444885.1 of Citrus sp. QX-2021. Classification (NCBI taxonomy): domain Eukaryota; kingdom Viridiplantae; phylum Streptophyta; class Magnoliopsida; order Sapindales; family Rutaceae; genus Citrus; species Citrus sp. QX-2021. The sequence goes on along the minus strand of JAUJEF010000486.1, from coordinate 3,903 downwards.
CCCGGCCTTCGGGTGGTTATTTTTGGGTACGGCTGTGCCGGCGGCCTATTTTTGGTACGCAGAGGCCGCTCGCCAACTCTCGCCCCATTCTGAGTCCGGCGGACGAAGTAGGCCAGCCCCTCCCCCCAAGGCTATAGCCCACCCGTTTTTTGTCCATTTTTCCGCTGGACGAACTTGGCGCCCCGACCTTCGGGCGGTTATTTTTGGGTGCGCCTGTGCCCGTGGCATATTTTTCAGACGCGGAGGCTGCTCGCAAAGTCTCGCCCCATTCCGAGTCCGGCGGACGAAGTTGGCCAGCCCCTCCCCCCAAGGCTATAGCCCACCCGTTTTTTGCCCATTTTTCCGCTGGACAACCTTGGCGCCCCGGCCTTCGGGCGGTCATTTTTGGGTACGGCTGTGCCGGCGGCCTATTTTTGGTACGCAGAGGCTGCTCGCCAACTCTCGCCCCATTCTGAGTCCGGCGGACGAAGTTGGCCAGCCCCTCCCCCCAAGGCTATAGCCCACCCGTTTTTTGGCCATTTTTCCGCTGGACGAACTTGGCGCCCCGGCCTTCAAGGGGTTATTTTTGGGCGCGGCTGTGCCCGCGGCCTATTTTTGGCACGCCGAGGCCGCTCACAAAGTCTCGCCCCATTCCGACTTCGGCGGACGAAGTCGGCCAGCCCCTCCCCCCAAGGCTATAGCCCACCCGTTTTTTGGCCATTTTTCCGCTGGGGGGTTTGGGCGCGCCGGCCTTCGGGCGGTTATTTTTGGGTACGGCTGTGCCCCCGGCCTATTTTTAGCATGCAGAGGCCGCTCACAAAATCTCGCCCCATTCCGAGTCCGGTGGACGAAGTTGGCCAGCCCCTCCCCCCAAGGCTACAGCCCACCCATTTTTTGGCCATTTTTCCGCTGGACGAACTTGGCGCCCCGGCCTTCGGGCGTTTATTTTTGGGCGTGGCTGTGCCCGCGGCCTATTTTTGGCACGCGGAGGCCGTTCGCAAGGTCTCGTCCCATTCCGAGTGCGGCGGACGAAGTTGGCCAGCCCCTCCCCCCAAGGCTATAGCCCACCCGTTTTTTGGCCATTTTTCCGCTGTGGGGTTTGGGCGCGCCGGCCTTCGGGCGGTTATTTTTGGGCACGGCTGTGCCCCCGGCCTATTTTTAGCATGCAGAGGCCGCTCACAAAATCTCGCCCCATTCCGAGTCCGGTGGACGAAGTTGGCCAGCCCCTCCCCCCAAGGCTACAGCCCACCCATTTTTTGGCCATTTTTCCGCTGGACGAACTTGGCGCCCCGGCCTTTGGGCATTTATTTTTGGGTGCGGCTGTGCCCGCGGCCTATTTTTGGCACGCGGAGGCCATTCGCAAAGTCTCGCCCCATTCCGAGTCCGGCGGACGAAGTTGGCCAGCCCCTCCCCCCAAGGCTATAGCCCACCCGTTTTTGTCATTTTTCCGCTGGACGAACTTCGCGCCCCGGCCTTCGGTCTGTTATTTTTGGGCGCGGCTGTGCCCACGGCCTATTTTTGGCACGCGGAGGCCGTTCGCAAAGTCTCGCCCAATTCCGAGTCCGGCGGACGAAGTTGGCCAGCCCCTCCCCCCAAGGCTATAGCCCACCCGTTTTTTGGTCATTTTTCCGCCGGACGAACTAGGCGTCCCGGCCTTCGGGCGGTTATTTTTGGGCGCGGCTGTGCCCGCGGCCTATTTTTGGCACGCGGAGGCCATTCGCAAAGTCTCGCCCCATTCCGAGTCCGGCGGACGAAGTTGGCCAGCCCCTCCCCCCAAGGCTATAGCCCACCCGTTTTTTGGTCATTTTTCCGCTGGACGAACTTGGCGCCGCGGCCTTCGTGCGGTTATTTTTGGGCGCGGCTGTGCCCGCGGCCTATTTTTGGCACGCGGAGGCCGCTCGCAAAGTCTCGCCCCATTCCGAGTCCGGCGGACGAAGTCGGCCAGCCCCTCCCCCCAAGGCAATAGCCCACCCCTTTTTTGCCCATTTTTCCGTTGGACGGACTTGGCGCCCCGGCCTTCGGGTGGTTATTTTTGGGCGCGGCTGTGCCCGCGGCCTATCTTTTGCACGAGGAGGCCACTCGCAAAGTCTCACCCTAGTCCGAGTCCGGCGGACGAAGTCGGCCAGCCCCTCCCCCCAAGGCTATAGCCCACCCGTTTTTTGGCCATTTTTCCGCTGGACGAACTTGGAACCCCGGCCTTCGGGCGGTTATTTTTGGGCGCGGCCGTGCCCGCATCCTATTCTTGGCCCACGGAGGTTGCTCGCAAAGTCTCGCCCAATTCCGAGTCCGGCGGACGAACTTGGCCATACCCACCCCCAAAGGCTATAGCCCACCCGTTTTTGTGGCCTTTTTCTGCTGGTCGAACCTGGCGCCCCGGCCTTCGGGCGGATATTTTTGGGCGCGGCTATGCCCGCAGCCTATTTTTGGCAAACGGAGGCCGTTCGCAAAGTGTCGCCCCATTCCGAGGCCGGCGGACAAACTTGGCGGGCCCCACCCCCCAAGGCTATAGCCCACCCGTTTTTGTGGCATTTTTCGACTGGACGAACTTGGCGCCCCGGCCTTCGGGCGCTTATTTTTGGGCGCGGCTGTGTCCGCGGCCTATTTTTGGCACACGGAGGCCGTTCGCAAAGTGTCGCCCCATTCCGAGGCCGGCGGACAAACTTGGCGGGCCCCACCCCCCAAGGCTATAGCCCACCCGTTTTTGTGGCATTTTTCGACTGGACGAACTTGGCGCCCCGGCCTTCGGGCGCTTATTTTTGGGCGCGGCTGTGTCCGCGGCCTATTTTTGGCACACGGAGGCCGTTCGCAAAGTGTCGCCCCATTCCGAGGCCGGCGGACAAACTTGGCGGGCCCCACCCCCCAAGGCTATAGCCCACCCGTTTTTGTGGCCTTTTACGACTGGACGAACTTGGCGCCCCGGCCTTCGGGCGGTTATTTTTTGGCGCGGCTGTGTCCGCGGCCTATTTTTGGCACACGGAGGCCCCTCGCAAAGTCTGGCCCCATTCTGAGTCCGGCGGACGAACTTGGGCATCCCCACCTCCCAAGGCTATAGCCCACCTGTTTTTTGGGCATTTTTGCGGCGGACGAACTTGGGGACGGGACCTTCGGGCACTTATTTTTGGGCGCGTCTATTCCTGAGGCCTATTTTTGGTACATGCAGGCCCCTCGCAAAGTCTGGCCCCATTCCAAGTCCGGTGGACGAACTTGGCCAGCCCCACCCCCCAAGGCTATAGCCCACCCGTTTTTTGGGCATTTTTGCGGCGGACGAACTTGGGGACGAGACCTTCGGGCGCTTATTTTTGAGCACGGCCGTGCCCGCGGCCTATTTTTGGTACACTGAGGCCCCTCACAAAGTCTGGCCCCATTCTGAGTCCGGCGGACGAACTTGGCCATCCCCACCTCCCAAGGCTATAGCCCACCTGTTTTTTGGGCATTTTTGCGGCGGACGAACTTGGGGACGGGACCTTCTGGCGCTTCTTTTTGGGTGCGGCCCTGCCCGCTGCCTATTTTTGGCACACGGAGGCCCCTCACAAAGTCTGGCCCCATTCCGAGTCCGGCAGACGAACTCGGCCAGCCCCACCCCCCAAGGCTATAGCCCACCCGTTTTTTGGGCATTTTTGCGGCGGACGAACTTGGGGACGGGACCTTCGGGCACTTATTTTTAGGCGTGGCTATGCCCGCGGCCTATTTTTGGAACACGGAGGCCCCTCATAAAGTCTGGCCCCATTCCGAGTCCGGCGGACGAACTTGGCAAGCCCCACCCCCCAAGGCCCACCCATTTTTTCGGCATTTTTGTGGCGGACGAACTTGGGGATGGGATCTTCGGGCGCTTATTTTTGGGCGCGGCTGTGCCCGCAGCCTATTTTTGGCAAACGGAGGCCCCTCGCAGAGTCTGGCCCCATTCCGAGTGCGGCAGACGAACAT
>JAUJEF010000485.1:50000-56258 GCA_030444885.1 Citrus sp. QX-2021 | reverse complement strand
TAATGTTGTTTTTGGTAACATAAGATGTATTTAACATACTATCAATTATTTAATTATGTAGTAAAAATATGTTAATTTACTAATAATAATAAAGTGTTAGTTTATAAATTTGTAAAATAATTTTTATTTGTTTGAACAATAATTTTGTATTTTTAGTTGAATTTTGAACAATAAGTTTGTATTTTTAGTTGAGTTTTTATCCTTAAAATAAAAAAATAAATTTAATTACACACTTAAATAAATTGATATTTGTTACTCCACCCCAATAATTTAAATAGCCATTAGTATACATCCATACTAATGAGATATTTCATTAACTTAATTAAGAGAAGAGTAAAATTTTTTTAAAATAATTACTCTATTTTAAATATTTATGTAATTGTCTTTTAATTAAAATAAATTTAGCCACATGCATGCAGATGCTCAACAAGTACGGATTGATATATCTACGAAATATTAACAGCTGATTCTTGTCGGCCACTAGCTTAATTTAGCCACATGCATTCACATGCTCAACAAGCACTGATTATATATATCTACGAAATAGGAACAGCTCATTCTTGAAGTATTGTGACTTGCAATATTTGGTTCATGAATTCTACTTCTTGGGTATTTCTTAATTTTAAACAAATCATAATATATAATGAAGGTTTTAAACAAATCATAATTTTAAACAAATAATAATATAGCCACATTCATCTTTCTGAAATCATGATCTCGTGAGATTTTGGAGGTTTTAGTATTTGATTTTGTAAGCACTTACGCAAGAAGTCGTATTTGGTTAATTTAATTCTACACTTTAAATTAATAATAGTTCTTGCATTAATTACTGATTAACCATATGATTTTTTTTTTTTTTTTGGTTGCAATGAGATAATCACTTTCTAGAAGAAGAGAAGAGACTTTATCATTATAATTTTGTTCTATATGATTTGGTGATTACTTTTCCAGTTTCCACTAATTATAAATAGGAAAAATAATCAAAACTGTCGATTTCAATGGACTTGGAAAAATTTGAAAGACATGACAAAAGAGGGGGAAAAGAATTAATATAAATTCATAATAATCCAAAACTTGGTTTTATCAAAAAGATTAAGTGCTAATATACTGCCATTTTGCAATATCAAAAATTACTTGTATCTTATAACAGCAGTGTAGAAGATAAGCTGACAAACATTACTGTCCTGTCTATAAATAGCCAAATGGAAATTCATGTGCAGAATTATCACAGCAAAAATAAACCAAAACAAAGACTTGAAACTACCTACTTGCTTAGATCAAATTCAATAACCATCTTTGACCATGGCTGAAGCTATTGTCTCCACAATCTTGGAGCAACTGGCCTCAATCCTTGTTGAACAAACAGCTGCAAAGGTCAGCCCTAATTGCGGGTGCCGAGGAGCAAGTCGAAAATCTCCGCAGCAGTTTCCATTTGATCAAAGCTGTTGTTGAAGATGCAGAAAAGATAATTGAAGGAGAGTGCAGTGAGAGATTGGTTGGACGATCTTACACACGTCGTACGACATTGAAGATGTGTTGGATGAGTGGAACACTGCTATTCGGAAGCTGCAAATGAAGAGATCATCTGGAGATGCAAATGTTTCTCAGCCTATGAGAACGGTACGTCCTTCCTTCATCATCCCTTCTTACTGGTTTTCTCCTGGGCAACTACTCCGGCGGCTGAACATTGCTACCAAGATAAAGAATTCAGATAAGAAGGTAGACAATATTGTTAGGATAAGTGAATGCTCACGGGTTTATTCTGTCGGAGTGGTTAAAATTCCCGTGAGGTAGTGACTCGCACAAGAACTACCTTCTTTTCTGATGAATCTTATGAGGTACCTGGAAGAAAACCACCCCCAAGAGTAAGGTTGGGGCAGCAAACTTGTTAAATAGTGGGAGTGAGAGCAGTACTACCAGTGCTGCTAGTTCTAGTCAAGTCCCTACCCAGCTCCCCTACAATAATTTCTTGATTACAGGGATGGGTGGGAACCGGAAAGACCACTCTTAAGCAAACCCAATTTATGGGTAATGATAATGCAGTGAGTACCCATAGCCTTGGATGAAAAGATATGGGTTTGAGGTCTCTGGAGCCTTTTGGATGATATTAGAACTGGGTAAAGCAATTCTTGAGTCTTTAAAAGGCTCTGCCCCTAATGCAGTTGAATCAGAAAAATGTGTTAAAGCAACTACGCGAATCTATTAAGGGCAAGAAATTTTTCTAGTCCTTTATGATGTGTGGGACTGAAGAACCACAAAACTGGGAGTACTTATTGGGTTGTCTTAGATGTGGTTCTAATGGAAGTAGAATTTTAGTAACCACGCGTAAAGAAAGGCGCCAGCAGCATCATCGGAACTGGCCGAGTCCAACATAATCTCGGAATTGAATTATTATCCGATGAGGATTGTTGGTCAATTTTTAGTCAAGTTGCACTTTCTATAAGGTCAGATATTGAAGAGTATGAAAAATTTGAAAATATTGGTAGACAAATTGTAGGTAAGTGCAAAAGTGGCTTCTGCTCTCTTGGCAGTCAAGACTTTAGGAGTCTCTTGCGCTTTAAAGGAAAAATTGAAGAATGGCAAAAGAGTCTTAGAGAGTGAATTCAGGGAATTAGAAGAGATAGAAAAAGGGCTTTAGGGCCCTTGTTGCACAAGTTATTATGATTTGTTCTCTCCCTCCATTGAAAATAAGCCAGACTGTATTGTGCTATTTTTCCAAAAGACTGAGTTGAAAAAAGATAAGTTGACTGTAATCTGTGGATGCCTCAAGATTATCTTAAAAGTAAAAGGAAGAGAAGATATGGAAGTAGTTGGTGAAGAATATTTTGATAGCTTAAAGTGTATGCTGTCATATTTCAAGATTTTGAGAGAAGCCAACATGATGGGTGGCAAGATAGCGAGTTGCAAGATGCACCTATATAGTGCATGATTTCAGTCAGTTTCTACAAAAACTGAATGTAGTGTTTCTAGATGTTAAAACGTCCCGCTAGAACTCTCTTTAAGGAAAGCCTTATGATTTAATGATTACAGGGAAGATAAGCGTAGAGGTGCTCAGCTTTCCTTCTTGTTTATGATGAAACAAAATTACGTAGTCTTGTGCTTGATGAATGGCTAGTGTTTAAGTCATACAATAAATGTTTCAAAATTACTTGATCGGGCTGACTTGTCTGGAGGTCGATCGCATGGTCTAGAAGTTGAACAAATTCCAAAAGGAATAAAAAGTTTGATACATTTGAGGTATCTTGCTTTCTTTGGTTTGGCATTTATGGATGCAAGAATTGCCAGAGGCATTGTGAATTATAATTACAAACCTTAGATGTGGGTGATTGTGAGAACCCAAAGATTACCTGGAAAAGACTCCGGAGAGTTAATCAACTTGAGGCATTTAATAATCAGTTGGCACGCTGATTTAAAGTTACATGCCCAGGAATGGAGAGATTGACTGGTCTTCGAACTAGGGTCATTCATGGCAAGTGGAGGCAAGAGCAGTAAAGGCAGTAGTCTTAAAGCTCGAATGTTGAAACACCTTGAGGGGTCTCTTACATTAAGAGTGGTTGGGAAATGAGAGATCTTGGTGATGATACACATGAGAAAGTAGATCTCAAGAGCAAGATGAAATTGGTTGAACTGAATTTATGCTTTGATTCTAATGAAGAAACAAAGGATCATCGAGTAGTTCTGAATGCTTATGCAGCCACCTCCAGGTTTAGAGAAATTAGGAATTTATGGATATGAAGGTGACACCATATCACGACCTGGAATTGAAGGTTTCATTAACCAAACTGAGGGAGCTGAAGATTGAAGATTGCAAATATGTGTGATTGTCTGCCCTGTTTAGGAAAGTTGCCTTATCTTGAAACACTGCCTTAAAGCGCGTATAAAGTCATGTAAGAGACTTGTAATGAATTTTGGGAATAGCAGAAGACGAATAAGCTCGAGGTGACTGCCGGTGACAGCATCATCAATTATTAGGACACCGCCTTCCCAGTTTAGAAACACTCAAATTCTGGGATATGGAAAATGGGAAGAGGGATGATTGTGAGAGATTACCGGAGGAAAGAAAATTATGCCACGTCTTCACATTTGTCGATTTGTTCGCCCAACAAATTAAAGGCACTGCCGGACTACATTCTCGGATCAACATCACTAGATAAGCTGTTAATATATGATTCTCATCATCTTGAAACTTGATAGCAATAATGAGACAGGACCAGACTGGGCTTTAAAAATTTCTCTACGTTCCCAACATCAGTTTTATTCCCCATGGTCGAGGCCAGAAGTTAGGAAGTTTGTAAAGATCCTTGAATCCAAACAATCTTCAGGTAATTTATAAACCATATCATCTCCTTTATTAACTATATATGTGTACGTCTGTGAATTAGTTGGTTCAAGATTGGCTTAGTAATTAATTCTATTAATAATAAGTTGCTATAATATGTAAATCAGTCTTGAAGTTTTTTTTTTTTTAAATTTCTCTCTTTCCTTGCAATCATGCTTTAAATGTATCTGCCACATTATTTATTTATTATGATCTGTTTAATCAAAAGAAAAAGGCCACTACGCAGATTGTATATGTACATCTAGCCAAACTAAAAGCAAACTTTAAAAAAGAAGCTGAATGTAAGCAGTAAATTTTCAGATTGGTTGCAGGTAACTTATTATTAATATATAACTTAGTACTAAATCAAGTGCATATGTAAGGAGTAGTGCCTAATTATTATGAATTCTAAATTAATGTTGATTGCATTTTTGCAGAAGCAGAAGGGGATACATTACATATTTACGTTCAACATCAATATGTTCTTGTTCATTAAACTTATACATCCCAAAAGTCAATAAATTTGAATTGAAGGATGACATGTTACGAAGTTAGTTTTAGATATTCTGTTATAAAGCCCATGTTTCTCGTATGATTTTGATTGATATATATGCACGACGAGAGTAGATAAGTCTTGCTCGCACTTTAAACCATACTACTTAAATAGTTCTTTTGATTTCAGGATATACATGCATATGGAGAAATGCTACTAGTTGCACAGGATCTAACTTCTTCTTCTTTTTAACTTTCGAGAAGGTTTATTATGTGTGTAATTGGGAAGAATTCTAAAAATAGTCTTTTCTTTTTTCTTGTTAATTTTATTTATTATTACAAATTGATGGCCAATATCGCCTGCGGATCGTGAGGGTTAAAAAGACCTCTAACCACGTAAATTTTTCAGATCTTTTATAATTTTTTTATATGTTACGTTTTACTAATCGAATAAATAGAAAGAAAAAGAAGATATGTGCAAAAACAATTCATCTCATTGATGACTAGTTAATCTCATGACATTTAATTGCCTCAGGTTATAAAAAGAGGATATACAAAACATCAATAATGCTATTTCTGGAAATAAAATTTAGCTATAAAATTTTTGACAAAATATATGAAAAGATTAATACGTCCTTCTTAACTTCCATTGCAAATTGTTTGTTTATAACTACTTAGACTAGAGTTTAAAAATTTTTCTTATATGTTTTTTTCAAAATTTCGTAAAATCCACCCAATTCCTTGTTACGCTAAGCAATTGCAACTTGATTTAATAATTAATTATTACAACATATGATATACAAATATATGGTATGCTTACATGTGTATCATACTTATTACCCAGGTGCAGACAAATTATTAAATAGACAGTGGAATAATAGTAGTTTTTAATAGAAATTATAAAAGACAGAGTCTTATACCATTAGAAATTTTGAGAAAACACGTATTACTTTGCTCACAATAAAAAAATACTTTTCAAACTAATAAATCTGAAGCAAGTGATATTTTTTATATTATATATTTTAAAGTAAAGTTTATAACTCTTCTACTCCCAAAGCTCAAATTTGTGGCCATAAGAGACAGAAATTAATTTATTTGGGAATTAAAAAAATTCTAATAAAAAAATAATCAAACATCATAAAATTTTTAAAAAGATTTCTATACGATTAAATAAAGACTTATAAATTTTTAAATAAAAGTTCATACCAAATGCATACACTAAAATCATTTCATTGAAAATTGAAATGAAGACTCAGCACTCAGCAGCAACATGACAATTGAAGAGATGAGCAAAGCATTGGTGTCCTTACCGATCGTCGCAATTTTTGCATATCGTCGTTATTGTTTTTATTATTATTAACACAATTGACAAAGTCCTCTCGTGAATCAATCGTCCTCAAGAAATACATTTACGATTATTAGCATACGATTATTATTTTTCATCGACG
>JAUJEF010000485.1:10000-25000 GCA_030444885.1 Citrus sp. QX-2021 | reverse complement strand
AATCCTTTTGTAGCGAATCATTTATTAAGAAAAATCGATAAGCTTAATACAAAAGCGGAAAAAGAAATAATAATAACTTGGTCCCGGGCATCTACCATTATACCCACAATGGTCGGCCATACTATTGCTATCCATAATGGAAGGGAGCATTTGCCTATTTATATAACAGATCGTATGGTAGGACATAAATTGGGAGAATTTGCGCCCACTATCAATTTCCGTGGACATGCAAAAAATGATAATAGATCCCGTCGTTAATAAAGTTAATAAAGTGAATATAGATTCATTGGTGAGAGGTGAACCTTATGATAAGGATAATAAAGAAGAGGGTAGAAGTATCTGCTTTAGGTCAACATATATGTATGTCTGCTCACAAAGCCCGAAGGGTAATTGATCAGATTCGTGGACGTTCTTACGAGGAAACCCTTATGATACTCGAACTCATGCCTTATCGAGCATGTTATCCCATTTTAAAATTGGTTTATTCTGCAGCAGCAAATGGTATTCACAATCTGGGTTTCAACGAAGGAAGTTTATTCATTATTAAAGCCGAAGTAAACGAGGGTCCTACTGCGAAAAGATTAAAACCTCGAGCCCGAGGGCGGAGTTATCCGATCAAAAAACGCACTTGTCATATAACTATTGTTTTAAAAGATATATCCTTAGATGAATATGAATATAGAGACTATCTCGATCTCGAGTGCTCAAAAAACACTAGATTAATAAAAAAAAAAAAATTAATAAATAAAAAAAAGAACAAAACTATGACATGTCATGATACATATAGGAATGGGGGATTATGGGACAAAAAATAAATCCACTAGGTTTCCGGCTTGGTACAACACAAAGTCATCATTCTCTTTGGTTTGCAAAACCAAAAAACTATTGCGAGGGTCTACAAGAAGATCAAAAAATACGAAACTTTATTAAGAATTATATAAAAAAAAATAGCAGAATATCTTCCGGTGTTGAGGGAATTGCACGGATAGAGATTCAAAAAAGAATTGATCTAATTCAAGTTATAATCTATATAGGGTTCCCAAAATTATTACTAGAAAATAGACCACGAAGAATTGAAGAATTACAGATGAATGTACAAAAAGAACTTAATTGTGTGAATCGAAAAATAAACATTGCTATTACACGAATTACAAATCCTTATGGACACCCCAATATTCTTGCCGAATTTATAGCCGGACAATTAAAAAATCGAGTTTCTTTTCGAAAAGCAATGAAAAAAGCTATTGAATTAACGGAGCAGGCCGATACAAAAGGAATTCAAGTACAAATTGCAGGGCGTCTTGACGGAAAAGAAATTGCGCGCGCCGAATGGATCAGAGAAGGTAGAGTTCCTCTACAAACCATTGGAGCTAAAATTGATTATTGTTCCTATACGGTTCGAACTATATACGGGGTATTGGGAATCAAAATTTGGATATTTGTAGACGAAAAAAAATAAGAGTTTACGGGTCTTTAGAGCCCCCCCATTAATTGAAATAAACCAAACAAAGAACAAAGAACGAGCTCTTTTTATCTTCAATCAAAACAAAAATGAGAAATTCCGCAATTCTATAGGGTTGAATAAAAATTCGATTGATTTTTTTTTTATTTTTATATAATTGCTATGCTTAGTGTGCGACTCGTTGGTTTTTTTTAGGGCTAGGATTCCAAAAAATGGACCGTCCTGTAGTATGAACTAATAACTATAGCACTAATAACCAACTCATTGCTTCGTATTATCTGAATCCAAAGAACCAGTCAAGATATAATATAGTGGTCATATCGTTGTAGCAACTGAAATTTGCATAACATAAAAACCCAATCTGATTGTAGGTTGTGAAGTTCGAAGTTGTGAAAGAAAATCGAAAAGCATGCGGATAAATGGAAGGATGAGAGAAAGAGAGAAAGAAAATATCAATGATATAAGATTCCAATATGTAAGGTCTGTAAGTCATCTCATAAAAAACAGTGTAATATAGCATCAATAATGATTCATCCCTAACTAGATGAATCCGCTCATAGAACAAAAAAAATCAAGAGCCCCGAGCCAATAAAAACTGAGAAAATTGACTTAAGAAAAAATTTCATTAAGGGCTCCGTTGGAGAATTCAGACCTAACCATTAATCGAGAAGCAATGGGAACGACGGAACCCGTGAATAAAGAAAAAGAAGATTCTATTGGAAATGAATCTTAATGATTTATTTCCAATAGAATCTTAATGATTTATTGGGTGGGATGGCGAAACGAACCCAGGAACTAAACTATTCTTTTATTCGTAGAGGTCATGAACTAACCCTACAACTGAAATAGATATTGAAAGAGTAAATATTCGCCCGCGAAAGGTTTATTTTTTGATTTTATTGGATTGATTCATTTTGATCGATCCGATATGGTAAAGGGCAAAACAAAATAAAGATTTGTTATAACGATAAAAAAAAAAAGACATTGAGATTATCTATAAATAGAACATAAATGTTTCAATTCTATATCTAAACAAGATATACAAATTTAGAATAGATTAATTAGATGAACTTTCAAAAAATCCTATGCTTCAGTATATTATTCATTAAATTCCCCTATATCTTGATAAAATCGTTTTTAGTCCTTTCATTCGCGAGGAGCTGGATGAGAAGAAACTCTCATGTCCAGTTCTGTAGTAGAGATGGCATTGAGAAAGAACCATCAATTATAACCCCAAAAGAACAAGATTCCGTAAACAACATAGAGGAAGAATGAAAGGGATATCTTATCGAGGTAATCATATTTGTTTCGGCAGATATGCTCTTCAAGCACTTGAACCCGCTTGGATCACATCTAGACAAATCGAAGCGGGGCGCCGCGCAATGACACGAAATGTACGGCGCGGTGGAAAAATATGGGTACGTATCTTTCCAGACAAACCAGTTACACTAAGACCCACGGAAACCCGTATGGGGTCCGGTAAAGGATCCCCCGAATATTGGGTAGCCGTCGTTAAACCGGGTAGAATACTTTATGAAATGAGTGGAGTAGCTGAAAATATAGCTCGAAAGGCTATTTCAATAGCGGCGTCCAAAATGCCTATAAGAACTCAATTCATTATTTCGGGATAGGAATGTCGAAACAAAGGAAATAAATCTTGGGTATAAAAAATGCGGGTCTTCCCTTTTTTTTTTTTTTTTTTACTTCGTCCTTTCAGTGCTTTACTTTAAATTAAACATTAAAAAAACGGACTCAAAAAACGATATGATTCAACCTCAAACCCATTTGAATGTAGCAGACAATAGCGGTGCCCGAGAATTGATGTGTATTCGAATCATAGGAGCCAGTAATCGTAGATATGCTCATATTGGTGACGTTATTGTTGCTGTGATCAAGGAAGCAGTACCCAATACGCCTCTAGAAAGATCAGAAGTGATCAGAGCTGTAATTGTACGTACTTGTAAAGAACTCCGACGTGATAACGGTATGATAATACGGTACGATGACAATGCTGCAGTTGTCATTGATCACGAAGGAAATCCAAAGGGAACTCGAGTTTTTGGTGCGATCGCCCGGGAATTGAGACAGTTGAATTTTACTAAAATAGTTTCATTAGCACCTGAAGTATTATAAGAGGGGACCGCGATATAGTGATAGTATGAAAGAAAATAAAATAGATAAATCAAAATTTAGTAGAGTATGTCTCACGCATATACTTTTAATAATTTTCATAAAAAAAAGAACATGTTGATTATATCAAAATTTGGAAGCAACAAAATTTTCAGTTTATCATGGGCAAGGACACTATTGCTGACATAATAACTTCTATACGAAATGCTGACATGAATAGAAAGGGAACGGTTCGAATAGCATCTACTAACATCACCGAAAACGTTGTTAAAATCCTTTTGCGAGAGGGTTTTATCGAAAACGCAAGGAAACTCGTGGAAAACAAAAACAAAAAAGAGTTTTTGGTTTTAACCCTACGACATCGAAGGAATAGGAAAGGGCCGTATAGACCCATTTTAAATTTAAAACGAATCAGTCGACCCGGTCTACGAATCTATTTTAACTATCGACGAATTCCTAGAATTTTAGATGGGATGGGGATTGTAATTCTCTCTACTTCTCGGGGTATAATGACAGACCGAGCGGCTCGACTGGAAAGAATCGGTGGAGAAATTTTGTGTTATATATGGTAATTATTCTGCTATCCGAATTGTATTTGGAGCTTACTTTTATGTTGTGAGAAAAAAAAAGGGGAGGATTCCTCGAGGTTTAATTACCGAATAACTTACCAAAGGTATGCTCCGGGTTCTTTTAGATAGTTTAGAGAGCGAAGTAAGATTCTAGATTATGTTTCAGGAGGGATGCGACCCGTTTTTCTACATCTACTCCCGGTGGCTAGAGGCAAAATTGAAGGAAGTCGTTATGATTCAGATTCAACTGGAGGATATAATAATAATATATAGACTACACAAAAGGATTTGAGTGATTAGGTGATTTTTCAACATTCCTTTCAGGGGGATACAAATCGCGGTTCAAAAATTTCAAGAAACTTATTTTCTTCCAACTTCCAATAAGTAGATTCGAAATTCATTTAAGGAATAACAATTATGAAAATAAGGGCTTCAGTTCGTAAAATTTGTGAAAAATGTCGACTGATCCGCAGGAGGGGACGGATTATAGTAATTTGTTCCAACCCGAGACATAAACAAAGACAAGGATAATCTTTCGAAAAGTTTAGAAAGTAACCGATGAACAAATCAACATAAAAGATCGGTTTTGACATGAAATGGATATATCCATATATCTCTGACTTATATTTATGAAATGATCAAATATGGCAAAATCTCCACCACGAAGTGGTTCACGTAGGCCGGGACGGATCGGTTCACGTAAAAGTGGACGTCGAATACCAAAGGGCGTTATTCATGTTCAAGCAAGTTTCAACAACACCATTGTGACTGTTACAGATGTCCGGGGTCGGGTAATTTCTTGGTCCTCGGCCGGTACTTGTGGATTCAGGGGTACAAGAAGAGGTACGCCTTTGCTGCTCAAACCGCAGCAGGAAATGCTATTCGAGCAGTAGCGGATCAAGGTATGCAACGAGCAGAAGTCATGATAAAGGGTCCTGGTCTCGGAAGAGATGCGGCATTACGAGCTATTCGTAGAAGCGGTATCCTTTTAAATTTCGTACGGGATGTAACCCCTATGCCACACAATGGTTGCAGACCCCCTAAAAAAAGACGGGTGTAGAAATAAACATTGAAGAGATTTCAAGAGAAATAAATGACTCAATGATCTGACAAATAATATTACTATGGTTCGAGAGAAAGTAAAAGTATCTACTCGGACACTGCAGTGGAAGTGTGTTGAATCAAGAGCAGACAGTAAGCGTCTTTATTATGGGCGCTTTATTTTGTCTCCACTTATGAAAGGTCAAGCCGACACAATAGGCATTGCGATGCGAAGAGTTTTGCTTGGAGAAATAGAAGGAACATGTATTACACGCGCAAAATCTGAGAAAATCCCACACGAATATTCTACCATAGTGGGTATTCAAGAATCGGTACATGAAATTTTAATGAATTTGAAAGATATTGTATTGAGAAGTAATCTTTATGGAACTTGTGACGCGCTTATTTGTGTCAAAGGCCCGGGATATGTAACTGCTCAAGACATCCTCTTGCCGCCTTCTGTGGAAATCGTTGATAATACGCAGCACATAGCTAGCCTAACAGAACCAATTGATTTGTCTATTGGATTACAAATCGAGAGGAGTCGAGGATATAATAGAAAAACGCCAAATACCTTTCAAGACGGAAATTGTTATCCTATCGATGCTGTATTCATGCCTGTTCGAAATGCGAATCATAGTATTCAGTCTTATGGGAATGGCAATGAAAAACAAGAGATCCTTTTTCTAGAAATATGGACAAACGGAAGTTTAACTCCTAAAGAAGCACTTCGTGAAGCCTCCCGGAGTTTGATTGATTTATTTATTCCCTTTCTCCAGGCAGAAGACGAAAACTTACCTTTAGAGAACAATCAATACAAGGTTACTTTACCCTTTTTTACTTTTCATGATAGATTGGCTAAACTAACGAAAAAGAAAAAAGAAATCGCATTGAAATCGATTTTTATTGACCAATCAGAAATGTCTCCCAGGATCTATAATTGTCTCAAAAAGTCCAATATACATACATTATTCGACCTTTTGAATACGCGTCAAGAAGACCTTATGAAAATTGAACACTTTCGCATAGAGGATGTAAAGCAGATAATGAGTATTCTAGAAAAGAAATAGAAAAGCATTTCACAATTGATTTACCGAAAAAAAAAAAATCAAATAAGTTTTAAATCAATTGAATTTAGTGCAATTTTTCTATTCTTTAGAAAAAAAAAAAAAAAAAAAAAAAACGCGAAAATTGAAATGGCTTTGCACCTTTAGACCCGTCTATATATTCAGACCGGAATTAAATTGAATAGAAGTATCTAGGGAGAATTCACTTTGACTTTGAAGTGACTACTCCCTAGATACACACGTCATGATATTTTATAATTGAATCAATTTAAAAAAGACCTAAAGTTAGGGATTTTTCAATAGGTAATGTTGCTCCAATACCCAAGCACAAGGCCACTGCGGTACCAATCAAAAAGACGGTTGTCGCTACGGGACGGCGAAATGGATTTTGGAATTTATTAACATTTTCCAAAAAAGGTACTGTTAATAATCCCGTAGGTACTGAAACCATTAAAAGAACACCCAACAGCTTATTGGGTACTGTACGAAGTATTTGAAATACGGGAAAGAAATACCATTCGGGTAAGATTTCCAAAGGAGTTGCAAATGGATCCGCGGGTTCACCAATCATTGATGGTTCTAGAACCGCTAAGCCTACGGTACATGCAATAGTACCTAGAATTACTACTGGAAAAATATATAAAAGATCGTTGGGCCATGCGGGTTCTCCATAATAATTATGACCCATACCCTTAGCCAACTTAGCCCTTAATACAGGATCATTCAAGTCAGGTTTTTTTGTTATTGGGATAGGCGAATTCTTATAGATCCATCCCCCCAAAGAACCGGACATGATAATTTTTCATCATCCGGCTCGAGCAAGAATCAACCAAACTAAAAGGATACATATAAAAAAAGAAATAGAAAAAAGAAATATAGATTTTCGAAAATCTATATTTTACGCATATCTGGATGATTCTATATGTAAAATTACCGGATTCCGTTTTACGAAGTTGCAACTATCAATTGCAAGGAATTCGGTTCTTACAGGTGTATGCTCCATACCCAAGTAGGCTTACAAAATTGATCATGATCAAGAGCTTTCTGGGTCGTCATTGATCATGATCAAGAAACTCTGGGTCGTCTCAGCCCTTGTGTTTCCCCCTTAACCAAAAACAAAAAAAAAAAAAAGATCGAGCTGAGATTTTCTTTTTCGCGTACAACGGATTTACTGGTTACTACTATAGTCTAGCCGCTGCTCTTCTTTAGACCCCTTGTTTCACTCCGATAGTATCATAAATCGGGATCGGTGCAGAAGAAATGAATGCATTTCCATACTATTAAGTAAGTAATCTAGAATCTAGCTAAAACAAAATCTAGATTATGCCACATTGCTTATTCTACTGGATCTTAGGTAGCCTGCTCTTGCGAGGCATTCTTGGGGCTGATCATAGAAAGATTCTTTTCAATAGTACCAACCTTTGCTCTCTATTGGGTGCCGGTTGTAACAAAGACAAATTTGGTAGCGAATTACATTGTAGCAGATTATTGACATATTTCTTCACGGCCCAATCAATAGTTCAAGTCACACACTCCATAATCCATTTTCTCTTCGGAGAATTCCGTCAACTATTCATTTCATTCATGTCAAATAAAAAGTCCAATATTATGGAGTTGAGCTCCATGTCTTATTCTTTGTCAATAATCCATATTTGCTTAAAGGGCAATGAAATAGTGTGACTTATTAAAGGGCCAGTCACAAATATGCTATCAGTATTGTCGATCTTATTATACGTTGTTTAGCGATTTATGATTACTAAATACATCGATTGACATGAGCATAATCAACAAGATTGAAATCCTGAAGAGCTTTGACTGAGTGCGAAATATGTCTTTAATCTGCTACATTGGAAATCCAAATACGTCGAAACGGGTCTCACCGCTCATCTTTTTTTGTTGTTTTTTTTGATCCACTTGGTAAGAGTGAATCGCATGAGCATGCGGCATCTGATCAGTAAGCGATATGGCATAATCTAGATTATGTTTTGAATCATGATGCTTGCTAATGACCTGAAAAGCATTCATTTCTCATGATCAATTTGATACTATCGGAGTAAACTTGCGAAAGAAAAATCTCAGCTCGATATTTTTTTGTTGTTTTTTTGAATGGGTGTGAATCACAAGGCTGGTCGACTTGCTTCTTGATCATGTTCAATGACGCAACATGATCGAAAAAGCGGAATCGAGTAATTTATATAGAAGAATCCGGTATTTGCATGTAGAGAATCGCCCGATATGCGTAAAATATAGATTTTCGAAAATCTATATTTCTTTTTTATCTATTTCTTTTTTATATGTATCCTTTAGTTTGGTTGATTCTTGCTCGAGCCAGATGATGAAAAATTATCATGTCCGGTTCTTTGGGGGATGGATCTATAAGAATTCGCCTATCCCAATAACAAAAACCTGACTTGAATGATCCTGTATTAAGGGCTGTTGGCTAAGGGCTATGGGTCATAATTATTATGGAGAACCGCATGGCCCAACGATCTTTTATATATTTTTCCAGTAGTAATTCTAGGTACTATTGCATGTACCGTAGGCTTAGCGGTTCTAAACCATCAATGATTGGTGAACCCGCGGATCCATTTGCAACTCCTTTGGAAATCTTACCGAATGGTATTTCTTTCCGTATTTCAAATACTTTCGTACAGTACAATAAGCTGTTGGGTGTTCTTTTAATGGTTTCAGTACCTACGGGATTATTAACTAGTACCTTTTTGGAAAATGTTAATAAATTCCAAAATCCATTTCGCCGTCCCGTAGCGACAACCGTCTTTTTGATTGGTACCACAGTGGCCTTGTGCTTGGGTATTGGAGCAACGTACCTATTGAAAAATCCTAACATTAGGTCTTTTAAATTGATTCAATTATAAAATATCATGACGTGTGTATCTAGGGAGTAGTCACTTCAAAGTCAAAGTGAATTCTCCTAGATACTTCTATTCAATTTAATTCCGGTCTGAATATATAGACGGGTCTAAAAGGTGCAAAGCCATTTCAATTTTCGCGTTTGTTTTTTTTTTTTTTTCTAAAGAATAGAAAAATTGCACTAAATTCAATTGATTTAAAACTTATTTGATTTTTTTCGGTAAATCAATTGTGAAATGCTTTTTCTATTTCTTTTCTAGAATACTTTCATTATCTGCTTTACATCCTCTATGCGAAAGTGTTCAATTTTCATAAGGTCTTCTTGACGCGTATTCAAAAGGTCGAATAATGTATGTATATTGACTTTTTGAGACAATTATAGATCCTGGGAGACATTTCTGATTGGTCAATAAAAATCGATTTCAATGCGATTTCTTTTTTCTTTTTCGTTAGTTTAGCCAATCTATCATGAAAAGTAAAAAAGGGTAAAGTAACCTTGTATTGATTGTTCTCTAAAGGTAAGTTTTCGTCTTCTGCCTGGAGAAAGGGAATAAATAAATCAATCAAACTCCGGGAGGCTTCACGAAGTGCTTCTTTAGGAGTTAAACTTCCGTTTGTCCATATTTCTAGAAAAAGGATCTCTTGTTTTCATTGCCATTCCCATAAGACTGAATACTATGATTCGCATTTCAGAACAGGCATGAATACATCATAGATATGATAACAATTTCAGTATTTAAAGTTATTTGGCGTTTTTATATTATATCCTCGACTCCTCTCGATTTGTAATCCAATATACAAATCAATTGGTTCTGTTAGGCTATCTATGTGCTGCGTATTATCAACGATTTCCACAGAAGGCGGCAAGAGGATGTCTTGAGCAGTTACATATCCCGGGCCTTTGACACAAATAAGCGCGTCACAAGTTCCATAAAGATTACTTCTCAATACAATATCTTTCAAATTCATTAAAATTTCATGTACCGATTCTTGAATACCCACTATGGTAGAATATTCGTGTGGGATTTTCTCGAATTTTGCGCGTGTAATACATGTACCTTCAATTTCTCCAAGCAAAACTCTTCGAATCGCAATCCCTATTGTGTCTGCATGAACTTACATAACTTGATACAAAAAAAAGCGCCCAAAATAAATAAGATAACTGTCTGCTCTTGATTCAACACACTTCCACTGCAGTGTCCGAGTAGATACTTTTACTTTCTCTCGAACCATAGTAATATTATTTGTCAGATCATTGAGTCATTTATTTCTCTTGAAATCTCTTCAATGTTTATTTCTACACCCGTCTTTTTTTAGGGGGTCTGCAACCATTGTGTGGCATAGGGGTTACATCCCGTACGAAATTTAAAAGGATACCGCTTCTACGAATAGCTCGTAATGCCGCATCTCTTCCGAGACCAGGACCCTTTATCATGACTTCTGCTCGTTGCATACCTTGATCCGCTACTGCTCGAATAGCATTTCCTGCTGCGGTTTGAGCAGCAAAAGGCGTACCTCTTCTTGTACCCCTGAATCCACAAGTACCGGCCGAGGACCAAGAAATTACCCGACCCCGGACATCTGTAACAGTCACAATGGTGTTGTTGAAACTTGCTTGAACATGAATAACGCCCTTTGGTATTCGACGTCCACTTTTACGTGAACCGATCCGTCCCGGCCTACGTGAACCACTTCGTGGTGGAGATTTTGCCATATTTGATCATTTCATAAATATAAGTCAGAGATATATGGATATATCCATTTCATGTCAAAACCGATCTTTTATGTTGATTTGTTCATCGGTTACTTTCTAAACTTTTCGAAAGATTATCCTTGTCTTTGTTTATGTCTCGGGTTGGAACAAATTACTATAATCCGTCCCTCCTGCGGATCAGTCGACATTTTCACAAATTTTACGAACTGAAGCCCTTATTTTCATAATTGTTATTCCTTAAATGAATTTCGAATCTACTTATTGAAGTTGTAAGAAAATATGTTTCTTGACAATTTTGAACCGCGATTTGTATCCCCCTGAAATGAATGTTGAAAAATCACCTAATCACTCAAATCCTTTTGTGTAGTCTATATATTATTATTATATCCGCCAGTTGAATCTGAATCATAACGACTTTCCTTCAATTTTGCCTCTAGCCACCGGGAGTAGATGTAGAAAACGGGTCGCATCCTCCTGAAACATAATCTAGAATCTTACTTCGCTCTCTAAACTATCTAAAAGAACCCGGAGCATACTTTGTGAGATTATTCGGTAATTAAACCTCGAGGAATCCTCCTTTTTCTCTCACAACATAAAAGTAAGCTCCAAATACAATTCGATAGCAGAATAATTACCATATATAACACAAAATTTCTCACCGATTCTTTCCAGTCGAGCCGCTCGGTCTGTCATTATACCCCGAGAAGTAGAGAGAATTACAATCCCCATCCCATCTAAAATTCTAGGAATTCGTCGATAGTTAAAATAGATTCGTAGACCGGGTCGACTGATTCGTTTTAAATTTAAAATGGGTCTATACGGCCCTTTCCTATTCCTTCGATGTCGTAGGGTTAAAACCAAAAACTCTTTTTTGTTTTTGTTTTCCACGAGTTTCCTTGCGTTTTCGATAAAACACTCTCGCAAAAGGATTTTAACAACGTTTTCGGTGATGTTAGTAGATGCTATTCGAACCGTTCCCTTTCTATTCATGTCAGCATTTCGTATAGAAGTTATTATGTCAGCAATAGTGTCCTTGCCCATGATAAACTGAAAATTTTGTTGCTTCAAAATTTTGATATAATCAACATGTTCTTTTTTTTATGAAAATTATTAAAAGTATATGCGTGAGACATACTCTACTAAATTTTGATTTATCTATTTTATTTTCTTTCATACTATCACTATATCGCGGTCCCCTCTTATAATACTTCAGGTGCTAATGAAACTATTTTAGTAAAATTCAACTGTCTCAATTCCCGGGCGATCGCACCAAAAACTCGAGTTCCCTTTGGATTTCCTTCGTGATCAATGACAACTGCAGCATTGTCATCGTACCGTATTATCATACCGTTATCACGTCGGAGTTCTTTACAAGTACGTACAATTACAGCTCTGATCACTTCTGATCTTTCTAGAGGCGTATTGGGTACTGCTTCCTTGATCACAGCAACAATAACGTCACCAATATGAGCATATCTACGATTACTGGCTCCTATGATTCGAATACACATCAATTCTCGGGCACCGATATTGTCTGCTACATTCAAATGGGTTTGAGGTTGAATCATATCGTTTTTTGAGTCCGTTTTTTTAATGTTTAATTTAAAGTAAAGCACTGAAAGGACGAAGTAAAAAAAAAAGAAAAAAAAAAAAGGGAAGACCCGCATTTTTTATACCCAAGATTTATTTCCTTTGTTTCGACATTCCTATCCCGAAATAATGAATTGAGTTCTTATAGGCATTTTGGACGCCGCTATTGAAATAGCCTTTCGAGCTATATTTTCAGCTACTCCACTCATTTCATAAAGTATTCTACCCGGTTTAACGACGGCTACCCAATATTCGGGGGATCTTTACCGACCCCATACGGAGTTTCCGTGGGTCTTAGTATAACTGGTTTGTCTGGAAAGATACGTACCCATATTTTCCACCGCGCCGTACATTTCGTGTCATTGCGCGGCGCCCCGCTTCGATTTGTCTAGATGTGATCCAAGCGGGTTCAAGTGCTTGAAGAGCATATCTGCCGAAACAAATATGATTACCTCGATAAGATATCCCTTTCATTCTTCCTCTATGTTGTTTACGGAATCTTGTTCTTTTGGGGTTATAATTGATGGTTTCTTTCTCAATGCCATCTCTACTACAGAACTGGACATGAGAGTTTCTTCTCATCCAGCTCCTCGCGAATGAAAGACTAAAAACGATTTTATCAAGATATAGAGAATTTAATGAATAATATACTGAAGCATAGAGATTTTTGAAAGTTCATCTAATTAATCTATTCTAAATTTGTATATCTTGTTTAGATATAGAATTGAAACATTTATGTTCTATTTATAGATAATCTCAATGTCTTTTTTATCGTTATAACAAATCTTTATTTTGTTTTGCCCTTTACCATATCGGATCGTCAAAATAATCAATCAATAAAATCAAAAATAAACCTTTCGCGAGCGAATATTTACTCTTTCAATATCTATTTCGGTGTAGGGTTAGTTCATGACCTCTACGAATAAAAGAATAGTTTAGTTCCTGAGTTCATTTCGCCATCCACCCAATAAATCATTAAGATTCTATTGAAATAAATCATTGGATTCATTTCCAATAAATCTTCTTTTTTCTTTATTCACGGGTTCCGTCGTTCCCATTGCTTCTCGATTAATGGTTAGGTCTGAATTCTCCAGCGGAGCCCTTAATGAAATTTTTCTTAAGTCAATTTTCTCAGTTTTTATTGGCTCGGGGCTCTTGATTTTTTTGTTCTATGAGCGGATTCATCTAGTTAGGGATGAATCATTATTGATGCTATATTACACTGTTTTTATGAGATGACTTACGAACACTTACATGTTGGAATCTTATATCATTGATATTTTCTTTCTCTGTTTCTCTCATCCTTCCATTTATCCGCATGCTTTTCGATTTTCTTTTCACAACTTCGAACTTCTAAACCTACAATCAGACCGGGTTTTTATGTTATGCAAATTTCAAGTTGCTACAACGATATGACCGCTATATTATATCTTGACTGGTTCTTTGGATTCAGAATAATACGAAGCAATGAGTTGGTTATTAGTGCTATAGTTATTAGTTCATACTACAGGACGGTCCATTTTGGAATCTAGCCCTAAAAAAAACCAACGAGTCGCACACTAACATAGCATTATATAAAAATAAAAAAAAATCAATCGAATATTCAACCCTATAAATGCGGAATTCTCATTTTTGTTTGATTGAAGATAAAAAGAGCTCGTTCTTTTTTTTTTGTTTGGTTTATTTCCATTAATGGGAGGCTCTAAAGACCCGTAAACTCTTATTTTTTTTCGTCTACAAATATCCAAATTTTGATTCCCAATACCCCGTATATAGTTCGAACCGTATAGGAACAATAATCAATTTTAGCTCCAATGGTTTGTAGAGGAACTCTACCTTCTCTGATCCATTCGGCGCGCGCAATTTCTTTTCCGTCAAGACGCCCTGCAATTTGCTTGAAATTCCTTTGTATCGGCCTGCTCCGTTAATTCAATAGCTTTTTCATTGCTTTCGACTCGATTTTTTAATTGTCCGGCTATAAATTCGGCAAGAATATGGGGTGTCCATAAGGATTTGTAATTCGTGTAATAGCAATGTTTATTTTTCGATTCACACATTAAGTTCTTTTGCATTCATCTGTAATTCTTCAATTCTTCGTGATCTATTTTCTAGTAATAATTTGAGGAACCTATATAGATTATAACTTGAATTAGATCAATTCTTTTTGGAATCTCTGTCCGTGCAATTCCCTCAGCACCGGAAGATATTCTGCTATTTTTTTATATATATTCTTAATAAAGTTTCGTATTTTTTTGATCTTCTTGTAGACCCTCATAATTTTTTGGTTTTGCAAACCAAAGAGAATGATGACTTTGTGTTGTGCCAAGCCGGAAACCTAGTGGATTTATTTTTTGTCCCATAATCCCCATTCCTATATGTATCATGACATGTCATAGTTTTGTTCTTTTTTTTTTATTAATTTTTTTATTAATCTAGTGTTTTTTGAGCACTCGAGATCGAGATAGTCTCTATATTCATATTCATCTAATTATATATCTAATAAAACAATAGTTATATGACAAGTGCGTTTTTGATCGGATAACTCCGCCCTCGGGC
>JAUJEF010000485.1:0-5000 GCA_030444885.1 Citrus sp. QX-2021 | reverse complement strand
AAATGTGTTGAATCGATTCTTTTAATGAATAGATCCGATCGCAACTTCGAATATGGAATTCACAGGGATCAAATAGGAAATGATACTCTGAATCATAGAACTATAATGAAATATACGATCAACCAACATTTATCGAATTTGAAAAAGAGTCAGAAGAAATGGTTCGCTCCTCTGATTTTGATTTCTCGAACCGAGAGATTCATGAATCGGGATCCTAATGCATATAGATACAAATGGTCCAATGGGAGCAAGAATTTCCAGGAGCATTTGAAACATTTCGTTTCTGAGCAGAAGAGCCGTTTTCAAGCAGTGTTCGATAGAATACGTATTAATCAATATTCGATTGATTGGTCTCAGTTATCGACAAAAAAGATTTGTCTAAGCCACTTCCTTTCTTTTTGTCCAAGTTTCTTTTCTTTTTGTCTAACTCACTTCCTTTTTCTTTGTGAGTTTCGGGAATATCCCCATTCATAGGTCTGAGATCCACATCTATGAATTGAAAGGTCCGAATGATCAACTCTGCAATCAGTTGTTAGAATCAATAGGTCTTCAAATCGTTCATTTGAAAAAATTGAAACCCTTCTTATTGGATGATCATAATACTTCCCAAAAATCGAAATTCTTGATCAATGGAGGAAGAATATCACCATTTTTGTTCAATAAGATACCGAAGTGGATGATTGACTCATTCCATACTAGAAAAATCGCAGGAAATCTTTTGATAACACGGATTCCTATTTCTCAATGATATCCCACGATCAAGACAATTGGCTGAATCCTGTGAAACCATTTCATAGAAGTTCATTGATATCTTCTTTTATAAAGCAAATCGACTTCGATTCTTGAATAATCCACATCGCTTCCGCTTCTATTGTAACAAAAGATTCACTTTTATGTGGAAAAGGTCCGTATCAATAATTATGATTTTACGTATGAACAATTCTCAATATCTTGTTCATTCGCAACAAAATATTTTCTTTGTGCGGCGACAAAAACATGCTTTTTGAGAGAGATACTATTTCGCAATCGAGTCACAGGTATCTAACATATTCATACCTAACGATTTTCCTGAAGCGGTGACGAAAGGTATAACTGTACAAATTTTTCCCTTTCCCAATTCGATCCGATCTATTAGTTCGTAGAGCTATTTACTCGATCGCAGCCATTTCTGGAACACCTCTAACAGAGGGACAAATAGTCAATTTTGAAAGAACTTATTGTCGGCCTCTTTCAGATATGAATCGATCTGATTCAGACGAAAAAGAACTTGCATCAGCTATCTCAATTTCAATTCAAACATGGGTTTGATTCACACTCCCATGTTCTGAGAAATATTTACCATCGAAAAGAAGAGGAAAGGAGTCTTTGTCTAAAGAAATGCGTTGAAAAGGGCAGATGTCTAGAACCTCTTCAACGAGACAGTGCTTTTCAACTCTCTCAAAATGGAATCGATTCAAACATATATGCCATGGTTCCTTGCTTCGACAGGGTACAAATATCTAAATTTGATATTTTTAGATACTTTTCAGACCTATTGCCGGTACTAAGTAGCAGTCAAAAATTTGTATCCATTTTCATGATATTATGCATGGATCAGATAGAGCATGGCGAATTCTTCAGAAAATGGTGTCTTCCACAATGGAATCTGACAAGTGAGATTTCGAGTAAGCTGTTTCCATAATCTTCTTCTGTCGAAGAAATGATTCATCGAAATAATGAGTCACCATTGATATCGACACATCTGAGATCGCCAAATGCTCGGGAGTTCCTCTATTCAATCTTTTCCTTCTTCTTGTTGCTGGATATCTCGTTCATACACATCTTCTCTTTGTTTCCTGAGCCTATAGTGAGTTAGAGACAGAGTTCGAAAGGGTCAAATCTTTGATGATTCCACCATACATGATTGAGTTGCGAAAACTTCTGGATAGGTATCCCACATCTGAACTGAATTCTTTCTGGTTAAAGAATCTCTTCGAGTTGCTCTGGAACAATTAGGAGATTCTCTAGAAGAAATACGGGGTTCTGCTTTTGGCGGCAACATGCTATGGGGTGGTGGTCCCGCGGATGAAGTTAAATCAATACGTTCTAAGACGAAAGATTTGAATATCAATCTCGTCGATATCACCGATCTCATAAGTATCATACCAAATCCCATCAACCGAATCACTTTTCGAGAAATACAGACATCTAAGTCATACAAGTAAAGAGATCTATTCATTGATAAAAGAAAAAGAAGAGGAACGGCTGATTGATTGATGACAAAATAGAATCCTGGAACAGTGCATTCGATTGATGATAAAGAAAGAGAATTCTGGTTCAGTTCTCCACCTTAACCTTAACGACAGAAAAAAAGGATTGATCAAATTCTATCGAGTCTGACTCATAGTGATCATTTATCAAAGAATGACTCTGGTTATCAAATGATTGAACAACCGGAACAATTGCTTACGATACTTAGTTGACATTCATAAAAAGCATTTCATGAATTATGAGTTCAATATACTGTTTAGCAGAAAGACGGATATTCCTTTTAGCTCATTATCGGACAATCACTTATTCACAAACTTCGTGTGGGGCTAATAGTTTTCATTTCCCATCTCATGGAAAACCTTTCGCTCCGCCTAACCCTATCCCCCTGCAGAGGGGTATTTTAGTGATAGGTTCTATAGGAACCGGACGCTCCTATTTGATCAAAATACCACAGCGGCAAACTCCTATGTTCCTTTCATTACAGTATTTCTGAACAGATTCCTGAATAACAAGCCTAAAATTTTTCTTATTGATGATATCGATGATGATGAGTGACGATATTGATGCTAGTGACGATATTGTGCTAGTGACGATATCGATCGTGACCTTGATACAGGCTGAAGCTTCTGGCTATGATGAATGCGCAACATTCGATATTGATGTCGGAAATAGACCATTTTATATCACCCTTCAATTCGAATTGGCAAAAGCAATGTCTCCTTGCATAATATGTTCCAAGCATTCATGATCTGGATGTGAATGAGTCGAATTACTTATCCTCGGTCTATTAGTGAACTATCTCTCCAGGATTGTGAAAGATGTTCCACTAGAAATATTCTTGTTATTGCTTCGACTCATATTCCCCAAAAAGTGGATCCCCGCTCTAATGGCGAATAAATTAAATACATGCATTAAGATACGAAGGCTTCTTATTCCACAACAACAAAGCGCTTTCACTCTTTCATATGCTAGGGATTTCACTTGAAAGAAAATGTTCCATACTAATGGATTCGGGTCCATAACCATGGGTTCCAATGCACCGAGATCTTGTAGCACTTACCAATGAGGCCCTATCGATTAGTATTACACAGAAGAAATCAATTATAGACACTAATACAATGAGATCTGCTCTTCATGGACAAACTTGGGATTTGCGATCCCAGGTAAGATCAGTTCAAGATCATGGGATCCTTTTCTATCGAAGGAGGGCTGTTGCACAAAAATGTACTTCTAAGTCCCCATAAGATCTATATCTATCTATATGAAGAAGAAATCGTAACGAAGGAGATAACTTATTTATGCAAATGGTACTTCAGGCTTGGAACGAGCATGAAAAATTAACGATACTTCTTTATCTTTTTGAGTTGTTCTGCCGGATCGATCGCTCAAGACCTTTGATCTCTACCCGGGCCCGATGAAAAAAACGGGATCACTTCTTCTGAACTCGTTGAGAATGATTCTGATCTAGTCCATGGCCTATTAGAAGTAGAAGGCGCTCTGTGGGATCTCGCGGACAGAAAAAGATTGCAGTCGGTTTGATAATGATCGAGTGACATTGCGTTCCGGCCCGGAACCAAGGAATCCTTTAGATATGATGCAAAAAGGATCTTGTTCTATCGTTGATCAGAGATTTCTCTATGAAAATACGAATCGGAGTTTGAAGAAGGGGAAGGAGAAGACCTCGACGCGCAACAGATAGAGGAGGATTTATTCAATCACATAGTCTGGGCTCTGAATATGGCGCCCTGGGGCTTTCTATTTGATTGTATCGAAATCAGCCCAATGAATTGGGATTTCCTATCGGGCCGGGCTCATTTCGAAGACAAGCAGTCATTTATGATGAAAAGGATGAGCTTCAGAAGAATGATTCGGAGTTCTTGAAAGTAGAACCCATGCAGTACCAGGCTTGCGAGATAGATCTTCCAACGAACGAGGCTTTCGAATAAGTCAATTCATTTGGGAACCTGCGGATCCACTCTTTTTCTATTCAGATCGGCCCCTTGTCTCTGTGTTTTCACGCCGAAAAGTCTTGCGAATGAAAGAAGATGTCGAGGGCTTCTTTACTTCCCAACCGAATCTCCTACATCTATATATAAACGCTGGTTTATCAAGAATACGCAAAAGCACTTCGAAGTGTTGATTCATCGCCGAAGTGGCTTAGAACAATAGTTCGTTATCTAATGGTTTTTCGTTCTAATACTCCATCCGAGAGTTATCGTATTTATCAAATCTGTTCTATCTAACGGAACATTATATGAATCAAATGACAAAGGCATTGTTGAAAAGATAACTTTCCGGATGAAATGAATTGAATTCATGTAACAGGAGAAAGGTTTCCCATTACTTGGCGGAAAGATATGTGGCCATAAATAGAGGATTAAGTGGAAAGAGAATTGACTGGGTAAGTAGAGTCGTGGAAACACCTGTTTCTTCCATATTTTGACCTTAGCTCCCGTGGAACAATATACTGCTGAAACATAGAAGAATTGAAATCTTAGATCAAGAACACTATGTATGAATGGTATGAACTGCTTAAACAAGAATTCTTGAACAGCGAACCACCAGAGCTATTACTAACTACATCAAAAATTTCCATTAATGAATGAAGATGTAAATCTATTGGAAAATAAAATGCATGTCGGATGAAATGGTTGTTGCTATATCTGCTCAATAACGAATCATTGGTTTAACTGAATAACTAAATAAAATAGATAGACCCTAGACTTCGTCTCAGGTCAATGGATCTTCTC
>JAUJEF010000484.1:0-56572 GCA_030444885.1 Citrus sp. QX-2021 | reverse complement strand
TTGCGGCCAATTTTTGGCACATGGAGGCCGTTTGCAAAGTCTCGCCCCATTCCGAGTCCGGCGGACGAAGTCGGCCAGCCCCTCCCCCCAAGGCTATTGCCCACCCGTTTTTTGGCCATTTTTCCGGGGGGGGTTTGGGCGCGCCGACCTTGAGCGATTATTTTTGGGCGCGGCTGTGCCGTGGCCTAGTTTTGGCATGCGGAGGCCGCTCATAAAGTCTCGTCCCATTCCGAGTCGGGCGGACCAAGGCGGCCAGCCCTCCACCAAGGCTAGAGCCCACCCGTTTTTGGCCATTTTTCATGGACGAACTTTTCGCCCCGGCCTTCGGGCAGTTAGTTTTGGGCGCGGCTGTGCCCGTGGCCTATTCTTGGCACGCGGAAGCCGCTCGCAAAGTCTCTCCCCATTCCGAGTCCGGCAGACGAAGTTGGCCAGCCCCTCCCCCCAAGGCTATAGCCCACCCGTTTTTTGGCCATTTTTCCGCTGGACGAACTTGGCGCCCCGGCCTTCGGGCGGTTATTTTTGGGGGCGGCTGTACCAAGGCCTATTTTTGCTTGCGCGGAGGCCGCTCGCAAAGTCTCGCCCCATTCTGAGTCCGGCGGACGAAGTTGGCCAGCCCCTCCCACCAAGGCTATAGCCCACCCGTTTGTTGGCCATTTTTCCGCTGGACGAACTTGGCGCCCCGGCCTTCAGGCGGTTATTTTTGGGTGCTGCTGTGCCCACGTCCTATTTTTGGCACGCGGAGGCCGCTCGCAAAGTCTCGCCCCATTCCGAGTCCGGCGGACGAAGTGGGCCAGCCGCTCCCCCCAAGGCTATAGGCCACCCGTTTTTTTGCCATTTTTCCGCTGGGGAGTTTGGGCGCGGCGACCTTCGGGGGGGTATTTTTGGGGGCGGCTCTGCCCGTGGCCTATTTTTGGCTCGCGGAGGCCGTTCGCAAAGTCTTGCCCCATTCCGAGTCCGGCGGACGAAGTTGGCCAGCCCCTCCCTCCAAGGCTATAGCCCACCCATTTTTTGGCCATTTTTCCGCTGGGGTGTTTGGACGACCCGACATTCGGGTGGTTATTTTTGGGCGCGGCTGTACCCGCGGCCTATATTTCGAACTCGGAGGCCGCTCGCAAAGTCTCGCCCCATTCCGAGTCCGGCGGACGAAGTTGGCCAGCGCCTCCCCCAAGGCTATAGCCCACCCGTTTTTTGGCCATTTTTCCGCTGGACGAACTTGGCGCCCCGGCCTTCAGGCGGTTATTTTTTGGCGCGGCTGTGCCTGCGGCCTATTTTTGGCACGTGGAGGCCACTCGTAAAGTCTCGCCCCATTCCGAGTCCGGCGGACGAAGTTGGCCAGCCCCTCCCCCCAAGGCTATAGCCCACCCGTTTTTTGGCCATTTTTCCGCTGGACGAACTTGGCGCCCCGGCCTTCAGGCGGTTATTTTTTGGCGTGGCTGTGCCCGCGGCCTATTTTTGGCACGCGGAGGCCGCTCGTAAAGTCTCGCCCCATTCAGAGTCCGGCGGACGAAGTTCGCCAGCCCCTCCCCCCTAGGCTATAGCCCACCCGTTTTTTGGCCATTTTTCCGCTGGACGAACATGGCGCCCCGGCCTTCAGGCGGTTATTTTTGGGCGCTGCTGTGCCCACGGCCTATTTTTGGCATGCGGAGGATGCTCGCAAAGTCTCGCCCCATTCCTAGTCCGGCGGACGAAGTGGGCCAGCCCCTCCCCCCAAGGCTATAGCCCACCCGTTTTTTGGCCATTTTTCCGCTGGGGGGTTTGGGCGCGGCGACCTTCGGGCGGGTATTTTTGGGGGCAGCTCTGCCCGTGGCCTATTTTTGGCTCGCGGAGGCCGTTCGCAAAGTCTCGCCCCATTCCGAGTCCGGCTGACGAAGTTGGCCAGCCCCTCCCCCCAAGGCTATAGCCCACCCGTTTTTTGGCCATTATTCCGCTGGGGGGTTTGGGCGCGCCGAACTTCGGGTGGTTATTTTTGGGTGCGGCTGTGCCCGTGGCCTATTTTTGGCACGCGGAGGCCGCTCGTAAAGTCTCTCCCCATTCCGAGTCCGGCGGACGAAGTTGGACAGCCCCACCCCCCAAGGCTATAGCCCACCCGTTTTTGCGGCCTTTTTCCGCTGGACGAACTTGTTGCCCCGGCCTTCGGGCAGTTATTTTTGGGCGCGGCTGTGCCCGGGGCCTATTTTATGCACACGGAGGCGGCTCGCAAAGTCTCGCGCCATTCCGAGTCCGGCGGACGAAGTTAGCCAGCCCCACCCCCCAAGGCTATAGCCCACCCGTTTTTGCTCCCTTTTTCCGTTGGACGAACTTGGCGCCCCGGCCTTCGGGGGGTTATTTTTGGGCGCGGCTGTGTCCGGGGCCTATTTTTGGCTCACGGAGGCCGCTCGTAAAGTCTCGCGCCATTCCGAGTCCGGCGGACGAAGTGGGCCAGCCCCACCCCCCAAGGCTATAGCCCACCCGTTTTTGCGGCCTTTTTCCGCTGGACGAACTTGGCGCCCCGGCCTTCGTGCGGTTATTTTTGGGCGCGGCTGTACCCGGGGCCTATTTTTGGCTCACGGAGGCCGCTCGTAAATTCTCGCACCATTCCGAGTCCGGCGGACGAAGTTGGACAGCCCCACCCCCCAAGGCTATAGCCCACCCGTTTTTGCGGCCTTTTTCCGCTGGACGAACTTGTTGCCCCGGCCTTCGGGCAATTATTTTTGGGCGCGACTGTGCCCGGGGCCTATTTTATGCACACGGAGGCGGCTCGCAAAGTCTCGCGCCATTCCGAATCCGGCAGACGAAGTGAGCCAGCCCCACCACCCTAGGCTATAGCCCACCCGTTTTTGCTCCCTTTTTCCGTTGGACGAACTTGGCGCCCCGGCCTTCGGGGGGTTATTTTTGGGCGCGGCTGTTTCCGGGGCCTATTTTTGCCACACGGACGCCGCTCGCAAAGTCGCGCGCCATTCCGAGTCCGGCGGACGAAGTCGGCCTGCCCCACCCCCCAAGGCCATAGCCCACCCGTTTTTGCGGCCTTTTTCCGCTGGACGAACTTGGCGCCCCGGCCTTCGGTCGGTTATTTTTGGGCGCGGCTGTGCCCAGGGCCTATTTTTGGCACAAGTATGCCGCTCGCAAAGTCTCGCGCCATTCCGAGTCCGGCGGACGAAGTGGGCCAGCCCCACCCCCCAAGGCTATAGCCCACCCGTTTTTGTGGCCTTTTTCCGCTGGACGAACTTGGCGCCCCGGCCTTCGGTCGGTTATTTTTGGGCGCGGCTGTGCCCGGGGCCTATTTTTGGCACAAGTATGCCGCTCGCAAAGTCTCGCGCCATTCCGAGTCCGGCGGACGAAGTGGGCCAGCCCCACCGCCCAAGGCTATAGCCCACCCGTTTTTGCGGCCTTTTTCCGCTGGACGAACTTGGCGCCCCGGCCTTCGGTCGGTTATTTTTGGGCGCGGCTGTGCCCGGGGCCTATTTTTGGCACAAGTATGCCGCTCGAAAAGTCTCGCGCCATTCCGAGCCCGGCGGACGAAGTGGGCCAGCCCCACCGCCCAAGGCTATAGCCCACCCGTTATTGCGGCCTTTTTCCGCTGAACGAACTTGTTGCCCCGGCCTTCGGGCAGTTATTTTTGGGCGCGGCTGTGGCCGGGGCCTATTTTTGGCACACGGAGGCGGCTCGCAAAGTCTCGCGCCATTCCGAGTCCGGCGTCTTTGGGTTAGCCAGCCCCACCCCCCAAGGCTATAGCCCACCCGTTTTTGCTGCCTTTTTCCGCTGGACGAACTTGGCGCCCCGGCCTTCGGGCGGCTATTTTTGGGCGCGGCTGTGCCCGGGGCCTATTTTTGGCTCACGGAAGCCGCTCGCAAAGTCTCGCGCCATTCCGAGTCCGGCGGACGAAGTTGGCCAGCCCCACCCCCCAAGGCTATAGCCCACCCGTTTTTGCGGCCTTTTTCCGCTGGACGAACTTGGCGCCCCGGCCTTCGTGCGGTTATTTTTGGCGCGGCTGTGACCGGGGCCTATTTTTGGCTCACGGTGGCCGCTCGCAAAGTCTTGCCCATTCCGAGTCCGGCGGACGAAGTTGGCCAGCCCCACCCCCCAAGGCTATAGCCCCCCCGTTTTTGTGGCCTTTTTCCGCTGGACGAACATGACGCCCCGGCCTTCGGGCGGTTATTTTTGGACGCGGCTGTGACCGGGGCCTATTTTTGGCTCACGGAGGCCCCTCGCAAAGTCTCGCGCCATTCCGGGTCCGGCGGACGAAGTTGGCCAGCCCCACCCCCCAAGGCTAGCCCACCCGTTTTTGTGGGCTTTTTCCGTTGGACGAACTTGGCACCCAGGCCTTCGGGGGGTTATTTTTGGGCGCGGCTGTGCCCGTGGCCTATTTTTGGCACACGGAGGCCCCTCGCAAAGTCTCGCGCCATTCCGACTCCGGCGGACGAAGTGGGCCAGCCCCACCCCCCAAGGCTATAGCCCACCCGTTTTTGCGGCCTTTTTCCGCTGGACGAACTTGGCGCCCCGGCCTTCGTGCGGTTATTTTTGGGCGCGGCTGTACCCGGGGCCTATTTTTGGCTCACGGAGGCCGCTCGTAAATTCTCGCGCCATTCTGAGTCCGGCGGACGAAGTGGGCCAGCCCCACCCCCCAAGGCTATAGCCCACCCATTTTTGTGGCCTTTTTCCGCTGGACGAACTTGGCGCCCCGGCCTTCGGTCGGTTATTTTTGGGCGCGGCTGTGCCCGGGGCCTATTTTTGGCACACGGAGGCCGTTCGCAAAGTCTCGTCCCATTCCGAGTCCAGCAGACGAACTTGAACAGCCCCACCCCCCAAGGTTATAGCCCACACGCTTTTGTGGCCTTTTTCCGCTGGACGAACTTGGCGCCCCGGTCTTCGGGTGGTTATTATTGGGCGTGGCTGTGCCTGTGGCCTATTTTTGGCACACGGAGCCCGCTCGCAAAGTCTCGTCCCATTCCGAGTCCGGCGGACGAACTTGGCCAGCCCCGCCCCCCAAGGCTATAGCCCACCCGATTTTGTTGCCTTTTTCCGCTGGACGAACTCGGCGCCCCGGCCTTCGGGCGGTTAATTTTGGGCACGGCTGTGCCCGCGGCCTATTTTTGACACACGGAGGCCGCGCGCAAAGTCTCGCCCCATTCCGAGCCCGGCGGACGAACTTGGCCGGCGCCATCCCCCAAGGCTATAGCCCACCCGTTTTTGTGGCCTTTTTCCGCTGCACGAACTTGGCGCCCCGGCCTTCGGGCAGTTATTTTTGGGCGCGGCTGTGCCCGCGGCCAAGTTGTGGCGCATGGAGGCCGTTCGCAAAGTCTAGCCGCATTCCGAGTCCTGCGGACGAACTTGGCCAGCCCCACCCCCCAAGGCTATAGCCCACCCGTTTTTGTGGCCTTTTTCCGCTGGACGAACTTAGCGCCCCGGCCTTCGGGCGGTTATTTTTGGGCGCGGCTGTGCCTGCGTCCTATTTTTCGTACACGGATGCCGGTTGCAAAGTCTCGCCCCATTCCTAGTCCGGCGGACGAACTTGGCCATCCCCACCCCCCAAGGCTATAGCCCACCCGTTTTTGTGGCCTTTTTCCGCTGGACGAACTTGGCGCCCCGGCCTTCGGGCGGTTATTTTTGGGCGCGGCTGGGCCCGCGGCCTATTTTTGGCACGCGGAGGCCGTGAAATGCAAGTTATGCAACCCAAGAGGGGGGGTGACTTGGGATTTATCAATTTCTTCATTACAATTCGCACAACAATTTAATCTATAGCCTTAATCAAATCAAAACAATAAATTCAATCAAGCACAATATTAAAAGAGTAAGGGAAGAGAAAACGAACACAAAGATTTTTACGTGGTTCGGCTATCCCCGCCTACGTCCACGCCTCCAAGCTCACCCGGCTTGAGGATTTCACTATCCAAGCCTCCCAAGGCTTCAAATGTTTACAATTGACTTCTAAGGTGTCAATGAACCTTTACAACAAGAGATTATATCCCCAATCTCTTCACCCCAAGTGTTTTCCACACTTGTACACTCACAATTTGATGAGAAATGAAAATCACAACAATGAAACTCTCTTTAAGAGTGGATATGCAACTAATAGCTCAACAATGATTCAATCGATGATGATTTGCGTTTTGGAAGCTCAATATATGTTGTATGATCTTATATTTTCGTGCAAGGGTCCTTAGAAAGAAGTTTGAGTTGAGTTTTTATAGTGAAAGCCCAAAAACTAGCCGTTATAGCCAAAACCCGTGCTCAAGCGGTTAGCCGCTTGATTAACCGGCTAGCCGCTCAGGAACAGTAATGTTACCGTTATTTTTGAATTTTGCTACAGTAACACTGTTCACTGAAATTTCACTTTGACCCAAAACTTTCTATAATTATACTATAGCCCAAAACGTCAGAAAATTTTGCAAATAGGTCCAATTTCAGAAATAATTGTCTTTTCAAAAACTTTCTGAAATTATGATATAACCCCAAAAATATTATTCTTTTTCAAAGAGGTCCTATTTAAATTTAGCGTAATACCCATATTTTTCAAAGTTCTCAAAACCTTTCACTTTAGTCCAAAAATTGAAAATATGAGATTTTCCTCAAGCGGCTAGCCGCTAGCGCTCGGGCGGTTCGCCGCTTCCTCTCTGTCCAACTTTGGATTTCAAGTATCTAGATTACGTTGGGGTTCTCAAAGTTTCATAAATTATGGTATACCCCAAAACGTTTCAAACCTTTGCAAATAAGTTCAAATTTGAATTTCAAAATAATATTTATTAAACTCAAAGATTTCAAAACTTTTTCATTTTAATCCAAATTACTCAAATCCACAAAACACCTTATGTTATAAATATAAAATCTTTTAGTTTATGAAAAGTATTAAATTTATTTCTTGAGCTCCTCAAATTGCTAAATCATGCATTAATTAAATCATACCGGCTTTACAAGAATTTGTTGCAATAATTTGTCCGTCGAGCTCTAAACTTTATTCTTGATTTCGCCGTTGTCCATTGAGTGTCTTGAGCTTGATTTCACTTGATTCACTTGCATAAATATTATCCTTAAAAAACTAGTGAAAATGTGAAATACAATATTTATTAGATCACTCAATACATATGTTTGTTATCATCAAAATTACATTATGTATAGCCCTTTAGGCTAACAATCTCCCCCTTTTGATGATGACAAATATCTCATGTATTTTGACATTTAAACTCCCCCTTAATACATGGCATACATAATTAAACATTTAAATCAAAAACTCCCCTTGAATATTTGATTTATGATAATTTGAAAGCTCCCCCTTAATATTTCAAAAACATGCATAAATACTTGAAATACAAAAATATGTATTACATGTCTTCATATTCAAAATACATGACTTCTCCCCCTTCATCATCAAAATTACTAGAAATTCATGTTAAGACCGATAATATGTCAATGGTTAACCTAGAAACATATTATACCAAACACCCAATTAACCATAAAATTATCATGAACCATCATGCCATCAAAAGAATGCTCAAAATGCATATTATCCAAAATCATATTGTATGCTCCCCTTAAATATCATGAACCCGTTTTTGTGGCCTTTTTCCGCTGGACGAACTTGGCGCCCCGGCCTTCGGGCGTTATTTTTCGGCGCGGCTGTACCTCGGCCTATTTTTGGCACACGGAGGCCACTCACAAAGTCTCGCCCCATTCCGAGTCCGGCGGACGAACATGGCCCGCCCCGCAAGGCTATAGCCCACTGTTTTTGTGGCATTTTCCATTTGGATTTAACTTGGCGCCCTGGCCTTCGGGCGGTTATTTTTGGGCGCGGCTGTGCCCGCGGCCTATTTTTGGCACACGGAGGCCGCTCGCAAAGTCTCGCCCCATTGCGAGTCCGGCGGACAAGCTTGGCTGGCCCCACCCCCCAAGGCTATAGCCCACCCGCTTTTGTGGCCTTTTTCCGCTGGACGAACGTGGCGCCCCGGCCTTCGGGCGGTTATTTTTGGTTGCGGCTGTACCTCGGCCTATTTTGGCACATGGAGGCCGCTCGCAAAGTCTCGCCCCATTCCGAGTCCGGCGGACGAACTTGGCCAGCCCCACCCCCCAAGGCTATAGCCCACCCGTTTTTATGGCCTTTTTCCGCTGGACGAACTTGGCGCCCCGGCCTTCGGGCGGTTATTTTTGGGTGCGGCTGTACCTCGGCCTATTTTGGCACATTGAGGCCGCTCGCAAAGTCTCGGCCCATTCCGAGTCCGGCGGACGAACTTGGCCAGCCCCACCCCCCAAGGCTATAGCCCACCCGTTTTTGTGGGCTTTTTCCGCTGGACAAACTTTGTGCCCCGGCCTTCGGGCGGTTATTTTTGGGTGCGGCTGGGCCCGCGGCCTATTTTTGGCACACGGAGGCCGCTCGCAATGTCTCGCCCCATTCCGAGTCCGGCGGACGAACATGGCCAGCCCCACACCCCAAGGCTATAGCCCACCCGTTTTTGCGGCCTTTTTCCGCTTGATGAACTTGGCGCACCGGCCTTCGGTCGGTTATTTTTGGGTGCAGCTGTGCCCGCGGCCTATTTTTCGCACACGAAAGCTGCACGCAAAGTCTCGCCCCATTCCGAGTCCGGCGGACGAACTTGGCCGGCCCCACCCCCCAAGGCTATAGCCCAACCGTTTTTGTGGCCTTTTTCCGCTGGACGAACGTGGCGCCCCGGCCTTCGGGCGGTTATTTTTGGGTGCGGCTGTACCTCGGCCTATTTTGGCACATGGAG
Source organism: Citrus sp. QX-2021 (assembly GCA_030444885.1). Lineage (NCBI taxonomy): Eukaryota > Viridiplantae > Streptophyta > Magnoliopsida > Sapindales > Rutaceae > Citrus > Citrus sp. QX-2021. The sequence goes on along the minus strand of JAUJEF010000484.1, from coordinate 47,876 downwards.
GCCGCTCGCAAAGTTTCGCCCCATTCCGAGTCCGGCGGACGAACTTGGCCAGCCCCACCCCCCAAGGCTATAGCCCACCCGTTTTTGTGGCCTTTATCCGCTGGACGAACATAGCGCCCCGGCCTTCGGGCGGTTATTTTTGGGCGCGGCTGTGCCTGCGGCCTATTTTTCACACACGGATGCCGCTTGCAAAGTCTCGCCCATTCCTAGTCCGGCGGACGAACATGGCCAGCCCCACCCCCCAAGGCTATAGCCCACCCGTTTTTGTGGCCTTTTTCCGCTGGACGAACGTGGCGCCCCGGCCTTCGGGCGGTTATTTTTGGGTGCGTCTGTACCTCGGCCTATTTTGGCACATGGAGGCCGCTCGGAAAGTCTCACCCTATTCCGAGTCCGGCGGACGAACTTGGCCAGCCCCACCCCCCAAGGCTATAGCCCACCCGTTTTTGTGGCCTTTTTCCGCTGGACGAACTTAGCTCCCCGGCCTTCGGGCGGTTATTTTTGGGCGCGGCTGTGCCTGCGGCCTATTTTTCGCACACGGATGCCGCTTGCAAAGTCTCGCCCCATTCCTAGTCCGCCGGACGAACTTGGCCAGCCCCTCCCCCCAAGGCTATAGCCCACCCGTTTTTGTGGCCTTTTTCCGCTGGATGAACTTGGCGCCCCGGCGTTCGGGCGGTTATTTTTGGGCGAGGCTGTGCCCGTGGCCTAGTTTTGGCACAAAGAGACCGCTCACAAAGTGTCGCCCCATTCCGAGACCGGCTGACGAAGTTGGCCAGCCCCACCCCCCAAGGCTATAGCCCACCCGTTTTTGTGGCCTTTTTCCGCCGGACGAACTTGGCGCCCCGGCCTTCGGTCGGTTATTTTTGGGCTCGGCTGTGGCCGCGGTCTGTTTTTATCACACGGAGGCCACTCGCAAAGTCTCGCCCTATTCCGAGTCCGGCGGACGAACTTGGCCGGCGCCACCCCCCAAGGCTATAGCCTACCCGTTTTTGTGGCCTTTTTCCGCTGGACAAACTTGGCGCCCTGGCCTTCGGGCAGTTATTTTTGTTCACGGCTGTGCTTGTGGCCTACTTTTGGCACACGGAGGCCACTCGCAAAGGCTCACCCCATTCCGAGTCCCGCGGACGAACTTAGCCAGCTGCACCCCCCAAGCATATAGCCCACCCGTTTTTGTGGCATTTTTCCGCTGGACGAACTTGGCGCCCCGGCCTTCGGTCGGTTATTTTTGGGCGTGGCTGTGCCCGCATCCTATTTTTGGCACACGGAGGCCCCTTACAAAGTCTCGTCCCATTCCGAGTCCGGTGGACGAACTTGGCCAGCCACACCCCCCAAGGCTATAGCCCACCCGTTTTTGCGGCCTTTTTCCGCTTGATGAACTTGGCGCCCCGGCCTTCGGTCGGTTATATTTGGGCGCGGCTGTGCACGCGGCCTATTTTTGGCATACGGAAGCCGCTCACAAAGTCTCGCCCCATTCCGAGTCCGGCGGACGAACTTGGCCATCCGTGCCACCCAAGGCTATAGCCCACCCGTTTTTGTGGCCTTTTTCCGCTGGATGAACTTGGCGCTCTGGCCTTCGGGTGGTTATTTTTCGGTGCGGCTGTGCCCGCGGCCTGTTTTTGGCACACGAAAGCCGCTAGAAAAGTCTCGCCCCATTCCGAGTCCGGCGGACGAACTTGGCCAGCCCCACCCCCCAATGCTAAAGCCCACCCGTTTTTGGGGCCTTTTTCCGCTGGACGAAGTTGGCGCCCCGGCCTTCGGGCGGTTATTTTTGGGCGTGGCTGTGCCCGCATCCTATTTTGGGCACACAGAGGCCCCTTGCAAAGTCTCGTCCCATTCCGAGTCCGGCGGACGAACTTGGCCAGCCCCACCCCCCAAGGCTATAGCCCACCCGTTTTTGCGGCCTTTTTCCGCTGGATGAACTTGGCGCACCGGCCTTCGGTCGGTTATTTTTGGGCGCAGCTGTCCCCGTGGCCTATTTTTGGCACACGAAAGCCGCTCGCAAAGTCTCGCCCCATTCCGAGTCCGGCGGACGAACTTGGCTATCCGCACCCCCCAAGGCTATAGCCCACCCGTTTTTGTGGCCTTTTTCCGCTGGATGAACTTGGCGCTATGGTCTTCAGGCGGTTATTTTTGGGCGCGGCTGTTCCTGCAGCCTATTTTTGGTACACGGAGGCCGCTCGCAAAGTCTCGTCCCATTCCGAGTCCGGCGGACGAACTTGGACAGCCACACCCCCCAAGGCTATAGCCCACCCGTTTTTGTGGCCTTTTTCCGGTGGACGAACTGGGCGCCCAGCCTTCAGGCGGTTATTCTTGGGCGTGGCTGACCCCCCCGGCCTAATTTTGGTACACGGAGGCCGCTCGCAAAGTCTCGTCCCATTACGAGTCCGCCGGACAAACTTGGCCAGCCCCACCCCCCAAAGCTATAGCCCACCCGTTTTTGTGGCCTATTTCCGCTGGACGAACTTCGCGCCACGGCCTTCAGACAGTCATTTTTTGGCGCGGCTGTGACCGCGGCATATTTTTGGGCCACGGAGGTCGCTTGCAATGTCTCGTCCCATTCCAAGTCCGGCTGATTTAACTTGGCCTGCCCTTTAAGGCTGCTATAGCCACCCGTTTTATGGCCTTTTTCCGTTGGACGAACTTGGTTCCGCGGCCTTCGGGCAGTTATTTTGGGTGTGGCTGTGCCCACGACCTAGTTTTGGCACACGGAGGCAGCTGCAAAGTCTCACACCATTCCGAGTCCGGCGGACGAACTTGGCCAGTCCCACCCCCCAAGGCTATAGCCCACCCGTTTTTGTGGCCTTTTTCCGCTCTTCGAACTTGGCGCCCCGGACTTCGGGCGGTTATTTATGGGCGCGGCTGTGTCCACGGCCTATTTTTGGGACACAGAGGCTGCTCGCAAAGTCTCGCCCCTTTCCGAGGCCAGTTGTCGAACTAGGCCAGCCCCACCCCCCAAGGCTATAGCCCACCCATTTTTGTGGCCTTTTTCCGCTGGAAGAAGTTGGCGCCCCGGCCTTCGGGTGGTTATTTTTTGGCGCGGCTGTGCCCATGGCTTATTTTTGACTCACGGAGGCCGCTCGCAAAGTCTCGCCCCATTCCGATTCCGGCGGACGAACTTGGCCAGCCCCACCCCCCAAGGCTATGGCCCACCCATTTTTGTGGCCTTTTTCTACTCTTCGAACATGGCGCCTCGGACTTCGAGCTGTTATTTTTTAGCGCGGCTGTGCCCGCGGCCTATTTTTGACACACAGATGTCGCTCACAAAGTCTCACCCCATTCCGATTCTGGCGGACGAACTTGGCCAGCCCCACCTCCCAAGGCTATAGCCCACCCGTTTTTGTGGCCTTTTTCCGCTCTTCGAACTTGGCGCCTCGGACTTCGCGCGGTTATTTTTGGGTGCGGCTTTGCCCGCGGCCTATTTTTAGTAAACGGAGGCTGCTCACAAAGTCTCGCCCCATTCTTTGTCCGGCGGACGGACTAGGCCAGCCCCGCCCCCCAAGGCTATAGCCCACCCATTTTTGTGGCCTTTTTCCGCAGGACGAACTTGGCGTCCCGGACTTCGGGCGGTTATTTTTGGCGCAGCTATTCCCACGGCCTATTTTTGGCACACGGAGGTCGCTCGCAAATTCGCACCCCATTCTTAGTCCGGCGGACGAACTAGGCCAGCCCAACCCCCCAAGGCTATAGCCCAACTGTTTTTGTGGCCTTTTTCCGCTGGACGAAGTTGGCGCCCCGGCCTTCGGGCGGTTATTTTTGGGTGCTGCTGTGCCCGCGGCCTATTTTTGGCACACGGTGGCCGCTCGCAATGTCTCGTCCCATTCCAAGTCCGGCGGACGAACTTGGCCAGCCCCACCCCCCAAGGCTATAGCCCACCCGTTTTTGTGGCCTTTTTCCGTTGGACGAAGTTGGCGCCCCGGCCTTCGGGCGGTTATTTTGGGTGCGGCTGTACCCGCGGCCTATTTTTGGCACATGGAGGCCGCTCGCAAAGTCTTGTCCCATTCCTAGGCCGGCGGACAAACTTGGGCAGCCCCACCCCCCAACGCTATAGCCCACCCGTTTTTGTGGCCTTTTTGCGCTGGACGAACTTGGCGACCCTGCCTTCGGGCGGTTATTTTTGGGTGCGGCTGTACCTGTGGCCTATTTTTAGCACATGGAAGCCGCTCGCAAAGTCTCACCCCATTCCGAGTCCGACGTACGAACTTCGCCAGCCCCACCCCCCAAGGCTATAGCCCAACTGTTTTTGTGGCCGTTTTCCGCTGGATTTGTTGGCGCCCCGGCCTTCGGGCGGTTATTTTTGGGCGCTGCTGTGCCCGCGGCCTATTTTTGACACACGGAGGCCACTCGCAAAGTCTCGTCCCATTCCGAGTCTGGCGGACGAACTTGGCTAGCCCCACCCCCGAAGGCTATAGCCCACCAATTTTTGTGGGCTTTTTCTGCTGGGCGAACTTGGCGTCCCGGCCTTCGGGCAGTTATTTTTGGGCGTGGCTGTGCCTTCGGCCTATTTTTAGCACACGGAGGCCGATCGCAAAGTCTCGTCCCATTCCGAGTCCGGCGGACGAAGTTGGCCAGCCCCACCCCCCAAGGCTATAGCCCACCCGTTTTTGTGGCCTTTTTCCACTGGACGAATTTGGCGCCCCGGCCTTCGGGCGGCTATTTTTGGGCGCGGCTGTGCCCGTGGCCTATTTTTGGCACACGGAGGCCACTCGTAAAATCTCGCCCCATTCCGAGTCCGGCGGACGAACTTGGCCAACCCCACCTCCCAATGCTATAGCCCAGCCGTTTTTGTGGCCTTTGTTCGCTGGACGAACTTGGCGTCCCGGCCTTCGGGCAGTTATTTTTGGGTGCGGCTGTTCCCTCGGCCTATTTTTAGCACACGGAGGGCGATCGCAAAGTCTCCCCCCATTCCGAGTCCGGCGGACGAACTTGGCCAGCCCCACCGCCCAAGGCTATAGCCCACCCGTTTTTGTGGCCTTTTTCCACTGGACGAATTTGGCGCCCCGGCCTTCGGGCGGTTATTTTTGGGCACGGCTGTACCCGTGGCCTATTTTTGGCACACGGAGGCCGCTCGCAAAGTCTCGCCCCATTCCGAGTCCGGCGGACGAACTTGGCCAGCCCCACCCCCCAAGGCTATAGCCCACCCGTTTGTGTGGCCTTTTTCCGCTGGACGACCTTGGCACCCCGGCCTTCGGGCGGTTATTTATGGGCGCGGCTGTGCCCGCGGCCAATTTTTGGTACACGGAGACCACTCGCAAAGTCTCGCCCCATTCCGAGTTCGGCAGACGAACTTGGCCAGCCGCACCCCACAAGGCTATAGCCCACCCATTTTTGTGGCCGTTTTACGCTGGACGACCTTGGCGCACCGGCCTTCGGGCAGTTATTTTTGGGCGCGGCTGCGCCCACGGCCTATTTTTCAGACACAAAGGCCGCTCGTAAAGTCTCACCCCATTCCGAGTCCGGCAGACGAACTTGGCTAGCCCCACCCCACAAGGCTATAGCCCACCCATTTTTGTGGCCGTTTTACGCTGGACGAACTTGGCGCCCCGGCCTTCGGTCGGTTCTTTTTTGGCGCGGCTGTGGCCACGGCCTATTTTTGACACACGGAGGCCACTCGCAAAGTCTCGTCCCATTCCGAGTCCGGCGGACGAACTTGGCCAACCCCACCCCCGAAGGCTATAGCCCACCCGTTTTTGTGGGCTTTTTCCGCTGGGCGAACTTGGCGTCCCAGCCTTCGGGCAGTTATTTTTGGGCGCGGCTGTGCCCTCGGCCTATTTTTAGCACACGGAGGCCGATCGCAAAGTCTCGTCCCATTCCGAGTCCGGCGGACGAACTTGGCCAGCCCCACCCCCCAAGGCTATAGCCCACCCGTTTTTGTGGCCTTTTTCCACTGGACGAATTTGGCGCCCCGGCCTTCGGGCGGTTATTTTTGGGCATGGCTGTGCCGTGGCCTATTTTTAGAACACGGAGGCCGCTCGCAAAGTCTCGCCCCATTCCGAGTCCGGCGGACGAACTTGGCCAGCCCCACCCCCCAAGGCTATAGCCCACCCCTTTGTGTGGCCTTTTTCCGCTGGATGACCTTGGCGCCCCGGCCTTCGGGCGGTTATTTATGGGAGCGGCCGTTTCATGGCCAATTTTTAGTACACGGAGGCCGCTGCAAAGTCTCACCCCATTCCGAGTCCGGCAGACGAACTTGGCCAGCCCCACCCCACAAGGCTATAGCCCACCCATTTTGTGGCCGTTTCTGACGCTGGACGAACTTGGCGCCCCGGCCTTCGGTCGGTAATTTTTTGGCGCGGCTGTGCCCACGGCCTATTTTTGACACACGGAGGCCACTCGCAAAGTCTCGTCCCATTCCGAGTCAGGCGGACGAACTTGGCCAGCCCCACCCCCGAAGGCTATAGCCAACCCGTTTTTGTGGCCTTTTTCCGCTGGGCAAACTTGGCGCCCCGGCCTTCGGGCAGCTAGTTTTGGGCGCGGCTGTACCCGCAGCCTATTTTTGGCACATGGAGGCCGCTCGTAAAGTCTCGTCCCATTCCGAGTCCGGTGGAGGAACTTGGCCAGCCCCATCCCCGAAGGCTATAGCCCACCCGTTTTTGTGGCCTTTTTCAGCTGGATGAACTTGGCGCCCCGGCCTTCGGGCGGCAAGTTTTGGGTGCGGCTGTGCCCGCGGCCTATCTTTGGCACACGGAGGCCGCTCGCAAAGGCTCGTCCCATTCCGAGTCCGGCGGACGAACTTGGCCAGCCCCACCCCCCAAGGCTATAGCCCACCCGTTTTTGTGGCCTTTTTCCGCTGGACGAACTTGGCAACCCGGCCTTCTGGTGGTTATTTTTGGGCGCGGCTGTGCTAGCGTCCTATTTTTGGCACACGGAGGCCCCTTGTAAAGTCTCGGCGAGTCGGCGGACGAACTTGGCCAGCCCTCCCCACAAGGCTATAGCCCACCCGTTTTTTCTGGGAAATTTGTGGCGGACGAACTTGGGGACCGGACCTTCGGGCGCTTATTTTTGGACGCGGCTGTGCCCACGGCCTATTTTTGGCACAAAAAGGCCCCTCGCAAAGTCTGGCCCCATTCCCAGTCCGGCGGACGAACTTGGCCAGCCCCTCCCCCCAAGGCTATAGCCCACCCGTTTTTTGGGCATTTTTGCGGCGGACGAACTTGGGGACCGGACCTTTGGCATTTTTTTTTGGGCGCGGCTTTGCCCGCGGCTTATTTTTGGCACACGGAGGCCCCTCGCAAAGTCTGGCCCCATTCCAAATCCGGCGGACGAACTTGGCCAGCCCCTCCCCCCAAGGCTATAGCCCACCGGTTTTTTGGGCGTTTTTGCCGCGGACGAACTTGGGGACCGGACCTTCGGGCTATTATTTTTGGGTGCGGCTGTGCCCACGGCCTATTGTTTGCACTTGGAGGCCCCTCGCAAAGTCTGGCCCCATTCCGAGTCCGGCGGACGAACTTGGCCAGCCCCTCCCCCCAAGGCTATAGCCCACCCGTTTTTTGGCCATTTTTCCGCTGGGCGGTTTTGGCGCAACGACCTTCGGGGGGTTATTTTTGGGCGCGGCTGTGCCCGCGGCCTATTTTTGGCACGCGGAGGCTGCTCGCAAAGTCTCGTCCAATTCCGAGTCCGGCGGACGAAGTTGGCCAGCCCCTCCCCCCAAGGCTATAGCCCACCCGTTTTTTGGCCATTTTTCCGCTGGACGAACTTGGCGCCCCGGCCTACGGGCGGGTGTTTTTGGGCGCGGCTGTGCCCGCAGCCTATTTTTGGCACACGGAGGCACCTCGCAAAGTCTCGCGCCATTCCGAGTCCGGCGGACGAAGTCGGCCAGCCCCACCCCCCAAGGCTATAGCACACCCTTTTTTGTGGCCATTTTCCGCTGGACGAACTTGGCGCCCCGGCCTTCGGGCGGGTATTTTTGGGCGCGGCTGTGCCCGCGGCCGATTTTTGGCACGCGGAGGTGCCTCGTAAAGTCTCGCGCCATTCCGAGTCCGGCGGACGAAGTTGGCCAGCCCCACCCCGCAAGGCTATAGCCCACTCGTTTTTGTGGCCTTTTTCCGCTGGACGAACTTGGCGTCCCGGCCCTCGGGCGGGTATTTTTGGGCGCGGCTGTGCCCACGGCCTATTTTTGCTACACGGAGCCGCCTCGCAAAGTCTCACGCCATTCCGAGTCCGGCGGACGAAGTGGGCCGGCCCCTCCCCCCAAGGCTATAGCCCACCCGTTTTTTGGCCATTTTTCCGCTGGACGAACTTGGCGCCCCGGCCTTCGGGCGGTTATTTTTGGGCGCGGCTGTGCCCGCGGCCGATTTTTAGCCCGCGGAAGCCGCTCGCAAAGTCTCCCCCCATTCCGAGTCCGGCGGACGAAGTGGGCCAGCCCCTCCCCCCAAGGCTATAGCCCACTCGTTTTTTGGCCATTTTTCCGCGGGACGAACTTGGCGCCCCGGCCTTCGGGCAGGTATTTTTGGGCGCGGCTGTGCCCGCGGCCTATTTTTGGCACACGGTGGCGCCTCGCAAAGTCTCGCCCCATTCCGAGTCCGGCGGACGAAGTTTGCCAGCCCCACCCCCCAAGGCTATAGCCCACCCGTTTTTTGGCCATTTTTCCGCTGGACGAACTTGGCGCCCTGGCCTTCGGGCGGTTATTTTTGGGCTCGGCTGTGCCTGCGTCCTATTTTTGGCACGCAGAGGCCGCTCGCCAAGTCTCACCCCATTCCGAGTCCGGCGGACGAAGTTGGCCAGCCCCTCCCCCCAAGGCTATAGCCCACCCGTTTTTTGGCCATTTTTCCGCTGGACGAACTTGGCGCCCCAGCCTTCGGGCAGTTATTTTGGGGCGCGGCTGTGCCCGCGGCCTATTTTTGGTACGCGGAGGCCGCTCGCAAAGTCTCGCCCCATTCCGAGTCCGGCGGACGACGTTGGCCAGCCCCTCCCCCCATGGCTATAGATCACCCGTTTTTTGGCCATTTTTCCGCTGACAAACTTGGTGCCCCGGCCTTCGGGCGGTTATTTTTGGGCGCGGCTGTGCCCGCGGCCGATTTTTGGCACGCGGAGGCCGCTCGCAAAGTCTCGCCCCATTCCGAGTCCGGCGGACGAAGTTGGCCAGCCCCTCCCCCTAGGCTATAGCCCACCCGTTTTTTGGCCATTTTTCCGCTGGACGAACTTGGCGCCCCAGCCTTCGGGCAGTTATTTTGGGGCGCGGCTGTGCCCGCGGCCTATTTTTGGTACGCGGAGGCCGCTCGCAAAGTCTCGCCCCATTCCGAGTCCGGCGGACGACGTTGGCCAGCCCCTCCCCCCATGGCTATAGATCACCCGTTTTTTGGCCATTTTTCCGCTGACAAACTTGGCGCCCCGGCCTTCGGGCTGTTATTTTTGGGCGCGACTGTGCCCGCGGCATATTTTTGGCACACGGAGGCCGCTCGCAAAGTCTCGCCCCATTCCGAGTCCGGCGGACGAAGTGGGCCAGCCCCTCCCCCAAGGCTATAGCCCACCCGTTTTTTGGCCATTTTTCCACTGGACGAACTTGGCGCCCCAGCCTTCGGGCAGTTATTTTGGGGCGCGGCTGTGCCCACGGCCTATTTTTGGCACTTGGAGGCCGCTCGCAAACTCTCGCCCCATTCCGAGTCCGGCGGACGAAGTTTGCCAGCCCCACCCCCCAAGGCTATAGCCCACCCGTTGTTGTGGCCATTTTCCGCTGGACGAACTTGGCGCCCCGGCCTTCGGGCAGGTATTTTTGGGTGCGGCTGTGCCCGCGGCCGATTTTTGGCACGCGGAGGCCGCTCGCAAAGTCTCGCCCCATTCCGAGTCCGGCGGACGAAGTTTGCCAGCCCCACCCCCCAAGGCTATAGCCCACCCGTTGTTGTGGCCATTTTCCGCGGGACGAACTTGGCGCCCCGGCCTTCGGGTGGTTATTTTTGGGCGCGGCTGTGCCCGCGGCCGATTTTTGGCACGCGGAGGACGCTCGCAAAGTCTCGCTCCATTCCGAGTCCGGCGGACGAAGTTGGGCAGCCCCTCCCCCCAAGGCTTTAGCCCACCTGTTTTTTGGCCATTTTTCCGCAGGACGAACTTGGCGCCCCGGCCTTCGGGCGGTTATTTTTGGGCGCGGCTGTGCCCGCGGCCGATTTTTGGTACGCGGAGGCCGCTCGCAAAGTCTCGCCCCATTCCGAGTCCGGCAGACGAAGTTGGCCAGCCCCTCCCCCCAAGGCTATAGCCCACCCGTTTTTTGGCCATTTTTCCGCTGGACGAACTTGGCGCCCCAGCCTTCGGGCAGTTATTTTGGGACGCGGCTGTGCCCGCGGCCTATTTTTGACACGCGGAGGCCGCTCGCAAAGTTTCGCCCCATTCCGAGTCCGGCGGACGACGTTGGCCAGCCCCTCCCCCCATGGCTATAGATCACCCGTTTTTTGGCCATTTTTCCGCTGACGAACTTGTCGCCCCGGCCTTCGGGCGGGTATTTTTGGGTGCGACTGTGCCCGCGGCCTATTTTTGGCACACGGAGGCGCCTCGCAAAGTCTCACGCCATTCCGAGTCCGGCGGACGAAGTGGGCCGGCCCCTCCCCCCAAGGCTATAGCCCACCCGTTTTTTGGCCATTTTTCCGCTGGACGAACTTGGCGCCACGGCCTTCGGGTGGTTATTTTTGGGTGCGGCTGTGTCCGCGGCCGATTTTTGGCAGGCGGAGACCGCTCGCAAACTCTCGCCCCATTCCGAGTCCGGCGGACGAAGTTTGCCAGCCCCACCCCCCAAGGCTATAGCCCACCCGTTGTTGGGCCCATTTTCCGCTGGACGAACTTGGCGCCCCGGCCTTCGGGCAGGTATTTTTGGGAGCGGCTGTGCCCGCGGCCTATTTTTGGTATGCGAAGGCCGCTCGCAAACTCTCGCCCCATTCCGAGTCCGGCGGACGAAGTTGGCCAGCCCCTCCCCCCAAGGCTATAGCCCACCCATTTTTTGGCCATTTTTCCGCTGGACGAACTTGGCGCCCCAGACTTCGGGCAGTTATTTTTTGCCGCGGCTGTCCCCGTGGCCTATTTTTTGCACGCGGAGGCCGCTCGCAAAGTCTCGCCCCATTCTGAGTCCGGCGGACGAAGTTGGCCAGCCCCTCCCCCCAAGGCTACAGCCCACCCGTTTTTTGGCCATTTTTCCGCTGGGGGGTTTGGGCGCGCCGACCTTCGGGCGTTTATTTTTGGACGCGGCTGTGCCCGCGGGATATTTTTGGCACGCGGAGGCCGTTCGCAAAGTCTCGCCCCATTCCGAGTCCGGCGGACGAAGTTGGCCAGCCCCTCCCCCCAAGGCTATAGGCCACCCGTTTTTTGGTCATTGTTCCACCGGACGAACTTGGCGCCCCGGCCTTCGGGCGGTTATTTTTGGGCGCGGCTGTGCCTGCGGCCTATTTTTGGCACGCGGAGGCCGTTCGCCAAGTCTCGCCCCATTCCGAGTCCGGCGGACGAAGGTTGCCAGCCCCTCCCCCAAAGGCTATAGCCCACCCGTTTTTTGGTCATTTTTCCGCTGGACGAACTTGGCGCCCCGGCCTTCGGGCGGTTATTTTTGGGCGCGGCGGTGTCCGCGGCCTATTTTTGGCCCGCGGAGGCAGCTCGCAAAGTCTCATCCCATTCCGAGTCCGGCGGACGAAGTTGGCCAGCCCCTCCCCCCAAGGCTATAGCCCACCCGTTTTTTGGTCATTTTTCCGCTGGACGAACTTGGCGCCCCAGCCTTCGGGCGGTTATTTTTGGGGGCGGCTGTGCCCGCGGCCTATTTTTGGCACGCGGAGGCCACTCACAAAGTCTCGCCCCATTCCGAGTCCGGCGGACGAAGTTGGCCAGCCCCTCCCCCCAAGGCTATAGCCCACCCGTTTTTTGGCCATTTTTCTGCTGGACGAACTTGGCGCCCCGGCCTTCGGGGGGTTATTTTTTGGCGCGGCTGTGCCCGCGGCCTATTTTTGGCACGCGGTGGCCGCTCGCAAAGTCTCGTCCCATTCCGAGTCCGGCGGACGATGTTGGCAAGCCCCTCCCCCCAAGGCTATAGCCCACCCGATTGTTGGCCATTTTTCCGCTTGGGGGTTTGGACGCGCCGACTTTCGGGTGGTTATTTTTGGGCGCGGCCATGCCCGTGGCCTATTTTTGGCACGCGGTGGCCACTCGCAAAGCCTCAGCCCATTCCGAGTCCGGCGGACGAAGCCGGCCAGCCCCTCCCCCCAAGGCTATAGCCCACTCGTTTTTTGGCCATTTTTCCGCTGGACGAACGTGGCGCCCCGTCCTTCGGCCGGTCATTTTTGGGCGCGGCTTTGCCCGTAGCCTATTTTTGGCACGCAGAGGCCGTTCGCAAAGTCTCGCCCCATTCCGAGTCCGGCGGACGAAGTCGGCCAGCCTCTCCCCCCAAGGCTATCGCCCACCCGTTTGTTGGCCATTTTTCCGCTGGGGTGTTTGGGCGGGCCCACCTTCGGGCGGTTATTTTTGGGCGCGGCTGTGCCCGTGGCCTATTCTTGGCACGGGGAGTCCGCTCGCAAAGTCTTGCCCCATTCCGAGTCCGGCGGACAAAGTTGGCCAGCCCCTCCGCCCAAGGCTATAGCCCACCCGTTTTTTGGACATTTTTCCGTTGGACAAACTTGGCACCCCGGCCTTCGGGTGGTTATTTTTGGGCGCGGCTGTGCCAGCGGCCTATTTTTGGCACGTGGAGGCCGCTCGCAAAGTCTCACCACATTCCGAGTCCGGCGGACGATGTTGGCCAGCCCCTAGCCCACCCGTTTTTTGGCCATTTTTCCGCTGGACGAACTTGTTGCCCCGGCCTTCGGGCAGTTATTTTTGGGTACGGCTGTGACCGTGGCCTATTTTGGGCACGCGGAGTCCGCTCACAAAGTCTCACTCCATTCCGAGTCCGGCGGACGAAGTGGGCCAGCCCCTCCCCCCAAGGCTATAGCCCACCCGTTTTTTGTCCATTTTCCCGCTGGGGGGTTTGGGCGCACCGACCTTCGGGGGGTTATTTTTGGGCGCGGCTGTGCCCGCGGCCGATTTTTGGCACGCGGAGGACGCTCGCAAAGTCTCGCTCCATTCCGAGTCCGGCGGACGAAGTTGGGCAGCCCCTCCCCCCAAGGCTTTAGCCCACCTGTTTTTTGGCCATTTTTCCGCAGGACGAACATGGCGCCCCGGCCTTCGGGCGGTTATTTTTGGGCGCGGCTGTGCCCGCGGCCGATTTTTGGTACGCGGAGGCCGCTCGCAAAGTCTCGCCCCATTCCGAGTCCGGCAGACGAAGTTGGCCAGCCCCTCCCCCCAAGGCTATAGCCCACCCGTTTTTTGGCCATTTTTCCGCTGGACGAACTTGGCGCCCCAGCCTTCGGGCAGTTATTTTGGGACGCGGCTGTGCCCGCGGCCTATTTTTGACACGCGGAGGCCGCTCGCAAAGTTTCGCCCCATTCCGAGTCCGGCGGACGACGTTGGCCAGCCCCTCCCCCCATGGCTATAGATCACCCGTTTTTTGGCCATTTTTCCGCTGACGAACTTGTCGCCCCGGCCTTCGGGTGGGTATTTTTGGGCGCGACTGTGCCGGCGGCCTATTTTTGGCACACGGAGGCGCCTCGCAAAGTCTCACGCCATTCCGAGTCCGGCGGACGAAGTGGGCCGGCCCCTCCCCCCAAGGCTATAGCCCACCCGTTTTTTGGCCATTTTTCCGCTGGACGAACTTGGCGCCCCGGCCTTCGGGCGGTTATTTTTGGGCGCGGCTGTGCCCGCGGCCGATTTTTGGCAGGCGGAGACCGCTCGCAAACTCTCGCCCCATTCCGAGTCCGGCGGACGAAGTTTGCCAGCCCCACCCCCCAAGGCTATAGCCCACCCGTTGTTGTGGCCATTTTCCGCTGGACGAACTTGACGCCCCGACCTTCGGGCAGGTATTTTTGGGCGCGGCTGTGCCCGCGGCCGATTTTTGGCACGCGCGGAGTCCGCTCGCAAAGTCTCGCCCCATTCCGAGTCCGCGGACGAATTATGCCATCCCAACCCCCCAAGGCAATAGCCCACCCGTTGTTGTGGACATTTTCCGCTGGACGAACTTTGCGCACCTGCCTTCTTGTGGTTATTTTTAGCGCGGCTGTGCCCAAGGCCGATTTTTGCACGCGGGAGGACGCTCGCAAAGTCTCGCTCCATTCCGAGTCCGCGGACGAAGTTGGGCAGCCCCTCCCCCCAAGGCTTTAGCCCACCTGTTTTTTGGCCATTTTTCCGCAGGACGAACTTGGCGCCCCGGCCTTCGGGCGGTTATTTTTGCGCGCGGCTGTGCCCACGGCCGATTTTTGGCATGCGGAGGCCACTCGCAAAGTCTCGCCCCATTCCGAGTCCGGCGGACTAAGTTTGCCAGCCCCACCCCCCAAGGCTATAGCCCACCCGTTGTTGTGGCCATTTTCCGCTGGACGAACTTGGCGCCCCGGCCTTCGGGTGGTTATTTTTGGGCGCGGCTGTGCCCGCGGCCGATTTTTGGCACGCGGAGGACGCTCGCAAAGTCTCGCTCCATTCCGAGTCCGGCGGACGAAGTTGGGCAGCCCCTCCCCCCAAGGCTTTAGCCCACCTGTTTTTTGGCCATTTTTCCGCAGGACGAACTTGGCGCCCCGGCCTTCGGGCGGTTATTTTTGCGCGCGGCTGTGCCCACGGCCGATTTTTGGCATGCGGAGGCCGCTCGCAAAGTCTCGCCCCATTCCGAGTCCGGCGGACTAAGTTTGCCAGCCCCACCCCCCAAGGCTATAGCCCACCCGTTGTTGTGGCCATTTTCCGCTGGACGAACTTGGCGCCCCGGCCTTCGGGCAGGTATTTTTGGGCGCGGCTGTGCCCGCGGCCGATTTTTGGCACGCGCAGGCCGCTCGCAAAGTCTCGCCCCATTCCGAGTCCGGCGGACGAAGTTTGCCAGCCCCACCCCCCAAGGCTATAGCCCACCCGTTGTTGTGGCGCCATTTTCCGCTGGACGAACTTGGCGCCCCGGCCTTCGGGTGGTTATTTTTGGGCGCGGCTGTGCCCGCGGCCGATTTTTGGCACGCGGAGGACGCTCGCAAAGTCTCGCTCCATTCCGAGTCCGGCGGACGAAGTTTGCCAGCCCCTCCCCCCAAGGCTATAGCCCACCCGTTTTTTGGTCATTTTTCCGCTGGACGAACTTAGCGCCCCGGCCTTCGGGCAGTTATTTTTGGCCGCGGCTGTCCCCGTGGCCTATTTTTTGCACGCGGAGGCCGCTCGCAAAGTCTCGCCCCATTCCAAGTCCGGCGGACGAAGTTGGCCAGCCCCTCCCCCCAAGGCTACAGCCCACCCGTTTTTTGGCCATTTTTCCGCTGGACGAACTTGGCGCCCCGGCCTTCGGGCGGTTATTTTTGGGCGCAGCTGTGCCCGCGGCCTATTTTTTGCATGCGGACGCCGTTCGCAAAGTCTCGTCCCATTCTGAGTCCGGCGGACGAAGTTGGCCAGCCCCTCCCCCCAAGGCTATAGCCCACCCGTTTTTTGGCCATTTTTCCGCTGGACGAACTTGGCGCCCCAGACTTCGGGCAGTTATTTTTTGCCGCGGCTGTCCCCGTGGCCTATTTTTTGCACGCGGAGGCCGCTCGCAAAGTCTCGCCCCATTCTGAGTCCGGCGGACGAAGTTGGCCAGCCCCTCCCCCCAAGGCTACAGCCCACCCGTTTTTTGGCCATTTTTCCGCTGGGGGGTTTGGGCGCGCCGACCTTCGGGCGTTTATTTTTGGACGCGGCTGTGCCCGCGGGATATTTTTGGCACGCGGAGGCCGTTCGCAAAGTCTCGCCCCATTCCGAGTCCGGCGGACGAAGTTGGCCAGCCCCTCCCCCCAAGGCTATAGCCCACCCGTTTTTTGGTCATTTTTCCGCTGGACGAACATGGCGCCCTGGCCTTCGGGCGGTTATTTTTGGGCGCGACTGTGCCCGCGGCCTATTTTTGGCACGCGGAGGCCATTCGCAAAGTCTCGCCCCATTCCGAGTCCGGCGGACGAAGTTGGCCAGCCCCTCCCCCCAAGGCTATAGGCCACCCGTTTTTTGGTCATTGTTCCACCGGACGAACTTGGCGTCCCGGCCTTCGGGCGGTTATTTTTGGGCGCGGCTGTGCCTGCGGCCTATTTTTGGCACGCGGAGGCCGTTCGCAAAGTCTCGCCCCATTCCGAGTCCGGCGGACGAAGGTTGCCAGCCCCTCCCCCAAAGGCTATAGCCCACCCGTTTTTTGGTCATTTTTCCGCTGGACGAACTTGGCGCCCCGGCCTTTGGGCAGTTATTTTTGGGCGCGGCTGTGTCCGCGGCCTATTTTTGGCCCGCGGAGGCAGCTCGCAAAGTCTCGTCCCATTCCGAGTCCGGCGGACGAAGTTGGCCAGCCCCTCCCCCCAAGGCTATAGCCCACCCGTTTTTTGGTCATTTTTCCGCTGGACGAACTTGGCGCCCCAGCCTTCGGGCGGTTATTTTTGGGGGCGGCTGTGCCCGCGGCCTATTTTTGGCACGCGGAGGCCACTCACAAAGTCTCGCCCCATTCCGAGTCCGGCGGACGAAGTTGGCCAGCCCCTCCCCCCAAGGCTATAGCCCACCCGTTTTTTGGCCATTTTTCTGCTGGACGAACTTGGCGCCCCGGCCTTCGGGCGGTTATTTTTGTGTGCGGCTGTGCCAGCGCCCCATTTTTGCACGCGGTGGCCGCTGCAAAGTCTCGTCCCATTCCGAGTCCGGCGGTCGATGTTGGCAAGCCCCTCCCCCCAAGGCTATAGCCCACCCGATTGTTGGCCATTTTTCCGCTTGGGGTTTGGGCCTTGCCGACTTTCGGGTGGTTATTTTTGGCGCGGCCATGCCCGTGGCCTATTTTTGCACGCGGTGGCCACTCGCAAAGCCTCAGCCCATTCCGAGTCCGGCGGACGGCCGCCAGCCCTCCCCCAAGGCTATAGCCCACTCGTTTTTTGGCCATTTTTCCGCTGGACGAACGTGGCGCCCCGTCCTTCGGCCGGTCATTTTTGGGCGCGGCTTTGCCCGTAGCCTATTTTTGGCACGCAGAGGCCGTTCGCAAAGTCTCGCCCCATTCCGAGTCCGGCGGACGAAGTCGGCCAGCCTCTCCCCCCAAGGCTATCGCCCACCCGTTTGTTGGCCATTTTTCCGCTGGGGTGTTTGGGCGGGCCCACCTTCGGGCGGTTATTTTTGGGCGCGGCTGTGCCCGTGGCCTATTCTTGGCACGGGGAGTCCGCTCGGAAAGTCTTGCCCCATTCCGAGTCCGGCGGACAAAGTTGGCCAGCCCCTCCGCCCAAGGCTATAGCCCACCCGTTTTTTGGACATTTTTCCGTTGGACAAACTTGGCACCCCGGCCTTCGGGTGGTTATTTTTGGGCGCGGCTGTGCCAGCGGCCTATTTTTGGCACGTGGAGGCCGCTCGCAAAGTCTCACCACATTCCGAGTCCGGCGGACGATGTTGGCCAGCCCCTAGCCCACCCGTTTTTTGGCCATTTTTCCGCTGGACGAACTTGTTGCCCCGGCCTTCGGGCAGTTATTTTTGGGTACGGCTGTGACCGTGGCCTATTTTGGGCACGCGGAGTCCGCTCACAAAGTCTCACTCCATTCCGAGTCCGGCGGACGAAGTGGGCCAGCCCCTCCCCCCAAGGCTATAGCCCACCCGTTTTTTGTCCATTTTCCCGCTGGGGGGTTTGGGCGCACCGACCTTCGGGGGGTTATTTTTGGGTGCGGCTGTGCCCACCGTGTATTTTTGGCACGCGGAGCCCGCTCGCAAAGTCTCGCCCCATTCCGAGTCCGGCGGACGAAGTGGGCCAGCCCCTCCCCCCAAGGCTATAGCCCACCCGTTTTTTGGCCATTTTTCCGCTGGACGAACTTGGCACCCCGGCTTTCGAGCGGTTATTTTTGGGCGTGGCTGCGCCCGCTGCCTAATTTTGGCACGCGGAGGCCGCTCGCAAAGTCTCGCCCCATTCCGAGTCCGGCGGACGAAGTCGGCCAGCCCCTCCCCCCAAGGCTATAGCCCACCCGTTTTTTGGCCATTTTTCCGCTGGATGAACTTGGCGCCCTGGCCTTCGGGCGGTTATTTTTGGGTTCGGCAGTGCCCGCGGCCTATTTTTGGCACGCGGAGGCCACTCGCAAAGCCTCGCCCCATTCCGAGTCCGGCGGACGAAGTTGGCCAGCCCCTCCCCCCAAGGCTATAGCCCACCCGTTTTTTGTCATTTTTCCGCTGGACGAACTTCGGGCGGTTATTTTTGGGCGCGGCTGTGCCCGCGGCCTATTTTTGGTACGCGAAGGCCACTCGCAAAGTCTCGGCCCATTCCGAGTCCGGCGGACGAAGTTGGCCAGCCCCTCCCCCCAAGGCTATAGCCCACCCGTTTTTTGTCATTTTTCCGCTGGACGAACTTCGGGCGGTTATTTTTGGGTGCGGCTGTGCCCGCGGCCTATTTTTAGCATGCGGAGGCCGCTCATAAAGTCTTACCCCATTCCGAGTCCGGCGGACGAAGTTGGCCAGCCCCTCCCCCCAAGGCTATAGCCCACCCGTTTTTTGTCATTTTTCCGCTGGACGAACTTCGGGCGGTTATTTTTGGGCGCGGCTGTGCCCGCGGCCTATTTTTAGCACGCGGAGGCCGCTCATAAAGTCTTACCCCATTCCGAGTCCGGCGGACGAAGTTGGCCAGCCCCTCCCCCCAAGGCTATAGCCCACCCGTTTTTTGTCATTTTTCCGTTGGACGAACTTGGCGCCCCTGCCTTCGGGCGGTTATTTTTTGGCGCAGCTGTGCCAGCGGCCTATTTTTGGCACGTGGAGGCCGATCGCAAAGTCTCCCACCATTCCGAGACCGGCGGACGCAGTAGGCCAGCCCCTACCCCCAAGCAAAAGCCCACCCCTTTATTGGCCAATTTTACGCGGGGAGGAAAGGGCGCGCCGACCTTCGGGCGGTTATTTTTAAGGCGTGGCGGTGCCCGCGGCCATAGTTTGGGCACGTGGAGGCCTCTCGCAAAGTCTCCCCCCATTCCGAGCCCGGCGGACGAAGTCGGCCAGCCCCTCCCCCCAAGGCAATAGCCCACCCGTTTTTTGGCCATTTTTCCGCTGGACTAAATTTGCGCCCCGGCCGTCGGTGGGTTATTTTTGGGCGCGGGTGTGCCCGCGGCCTATTTATGGTACGCGGAGGCGGCTCGCAAAAGTCTCGCCCCATTCGAGTCCGGCGGACGGTTGGACAGCCCCTCCCCCCAAGGCTATAGCCCACCCATTTCTTGGCCATTTTTCCGCTGGGGGGTTTTGGCGCGCCGACCTTTTGGGGGTTATTTTTGGGCGCGGCTGTGCCCGTGGCCTATTTTTAGCACGCGGAGGCCGCTTGCAAAGTCTCGCCCCATTCCGAGTCCGGCGGACGATGTTGGCCAGCCCCTCCCCCCAAGGCTATAGCCCACCCGTTTTTTGGCCATTTTTCCGCTGGACGAACTTGTTGCCCCGGCCTTCGGGCGGTTATTTTTGGGTACGGCTGTGTCCGTGGCCTATTTTGGGCACGCGGAGGCCGCTCACAAAGTCTCACTCCATTCCGAGTCCGGCGGACGAAGTTGGCCATCCCCTCCCCCCAAGGCTATAGCCCACCCGTTTTTTGGACATTTTCCCGCTGGGGGGTTTTGGCGCGCCGACCTTCGGGGGGTTATTTTTGGGCGCGGCTGTGCCCACCGCGTATTTTTGGCACGCGGAGGCCGCTCGCAAAGTCTCGCCCCATTCCGAGTCCGGCGGACGAAGTTGGCCAGCCCCTCCCCCCAAGGCTTTAGCCCACCCGTTTCTTGGCCATTTTTCCGCTGGGGGGTTTGGGTGCGCCGACCTTTGGGGGGTTATTTTTGGGTGCGGCTGTGCCCGTGGCCTTTTTTTGGCACGCGGAGGCCGTTCGCAAAGTCTCACCCCTTTCCGAGGCCGGCGGACGAAGTGGGCCAGCCCCTCCCCCCAAGGCTATAGCCCACCCGTTTTTTGGCCATTTTTCCACTGGGGGGTTTGGCCGCGCCGACCTTCGGGGGGTTATTTTTGGGCGCGGCTGTGCCCGCCGTGTATTTTTGGCACGCGGAGGCTGCTCGCAAAGTCTCGCCCCATTCCGAGTCCGGCGGACGAAGTTGGCCAGCCCCTCCCCCCAAGGCTATAGCCCACCCGTTTCTTGGCCATTTTCCGCTGGGGGGTTTGTGTGCGCCGACCTTCGGGGGGTTATTTTTGGGCGCGGCTGTGCCCGCGGCCTATTTTTAGCACGCGGAGGCCGCTCGTAAAGTCTCGCCCCATTCCGAGTCTGGCGGACGAAGTGGGCCAGCCCCTCCCCCCAAGGCTATAGCCCACCCGTTTTTATGCCATTTTTGCGCTGGACGAACTTGGCGCCCCGGCCTTCGGGGGGTTATTTATGGGTGCGGCTTTGTCCACGGCCAATTTTTCGGATTCGGAGGCCGCTCGCAAAGTCTCGCCCCATTCCGAGTCCGGCGGACGAAGTTGGCCAGCCCCTCCCCCCATGGCTATAGCCCACCCGTTTTTTGGCCATTTTACCGCTGGACGAACTTGGCGCCCCGGCCTTCGGGCGGTTATTTTTGGGCGCGGCTGTGCCCGCGGCCTATTTTTGGCACGCGGAGGCCGCTCGTAAAGTCTCACCCCATACCGAGTCCGGCGGACGAAGTTGGCCAGCCCCTCCCCCCAAGGCTATAGCCCACCCGTTTTTTGGCCATTTTTCCGCTGGGGGGTTTGGGCGCGCCAACCTTCGGGCGGTTATTTTTGGGCACGGCTGTGCCTGCGGCCTATTTTTTGAACACGGAGGCCGCACGCAAAGTCTCGCCCCATTCCGAGTCCGGCGGACGAAGTTGGCCAGCCCCTCCCCCCAAGGCTATAGCCCACCCGTTTTTTGTCATTTTTCCGCTGGACGAACTTCGGGCGGTTATTTTTGGGACGCGGCTGTGCCCGTGGCCTATTTTTGGCACGCGGAGGCCGCTTGCAAAGTCTCGCCCCATTCCGAGTCCGGCGGACGATGTTGGCCAGCCCCTCCCCCCAAGGCTATAGCCCACCCGTTTTTTGGCCATTTTTCCGCTGGACGAACTTGTTGCCCCGGCCTTCGGGCGGTTATTTTTGGGTACGGCTGTGTCCGTGGCCTATTTTGGGCACGCGGAGGCCGTTCACAAAGTCTCACTCCATTCCGAGTCCGGCGGACGAAGTTGGCCATCCCCTCCCCCCAAGGCTATAGCCCACCCGTTTATTGGACATTTTACCGCTGGGGGGTTTTGGCGCGCCGACCTTCGGGGGGTTATTTTTGGGCGCGGCTGTGCCCACCGCGTATTTTTGGCACGCGGAGGCCGCTCGCAAAGTCTCGCCCCATTCCGAGTCCGGCGGACGAAGTTGGCCAGCCCCTCCCCCCAAGGCTTTAGCCCACCCGTTTCTTGGCCATTTTTCCGCTGGGGGGTTTGGGTGCGCCGACCTTTGGGGGGTTATTTTTGGGTGCGGCTGTGCCCGTGGCCTTTTTTCGGCACGCGGAGGCCGTTCGCAAAGTCTCACCCCATTCCGAGGCCGGCGGACGGCGGGGCCAGCCCTCCCCCAAGGCTATAGCCCACCCGTTTTTTGGCCATTTTTCCACTGGGGGGTTTGGCCGCGCCGACCTTCGGGGGGTTATTTTTGGGCGCGGCTGTGCCCGCCGTGTATTTTTGGCATGCGGAGGTCGCTCGCAAAGTCTCGCCCCATTCCGAGTCCGGCGGACGAAGTTGGCCAGCCCCTCCCCCCAAGGCTATAGCCCACCCGTTTCTTGGCCATTTTCCGCTGGGGGGTTTGTGTGCGCCGACCTTCGGGGGGTTATTTTTGGGCGCGGCTGTGCCCGCGGCCTATTTTTAGCACGCGGAGGCCGCTCGTAAAGTCTCGCCCCATTCCGAGTCTGGCGGACGAAGTGGGCCAGCCCCTCCCCCCAAGGCTATAGCCCACCCGTTTTTATGCCATTTTTGCGCTGGACGAACTTGGCGCCCCGGCCTTCGGGGGGTTATTTATGGGTGCGGCTTTGTCCACGGCCAATTTTTCGGATTCGGAGGCCGCTCGCAAAGTCTCGCCCCATTCCGAGTCCGGCGGACGAAGTTGGCCAGCCCCTCCCCCCAAGGCTATAGCCCACCCGTTTTTTGGCCATTTTTCCGCTGGGGTGTTTGGGCGCGCCGACCTTCGGTGGATTATTTTTGGGCACGGCTGTGCCCGCGGCCTATTTTTGGCACGCGGAGGCCGTTCGCAAAGTCTCGTCCCATTCCGAGTCCGGCGGACGAAGTTGGCCAGCCCCTCCCCCCAAGGGTATAGCCCACCCATTTTTTGGCCATTTTTCCGCTGGGCGAACTTGGCGCCCCGGCCTTCGGGCGGTTATTTTTGGGCGCGGCTGTACCCGCGGCCTATTTTTGGCATACGGAGGCCGCTCGCAAAGTCTCGCCCCATTCCGAGTCCGGCGGACGAAGTGGGCCATCCCCTCCCCCCAAGGCTATAGCCCATCCGTTTTTTGGCCATTTTGCCGCTGGACGAAATTGGCGCCCGGCCTTCGGGCAGTTATTTTTGGGCGCGGCTGCGCCCGGGCCTATATTTGGCACATGGAGGCCGCTCGCAAAGTCTCGCCCCATTCCGAGTCCGGCGGACGAAGTGGGCCAGCCCCTACCCCCAAGGCTATAGCCCATCCGTTTTTTGGCCATTTTTCCGCTGGACGAACTTGGCTCCCCGGCCTTCGGGCAGTTAGTTTTGGGCGCGGCTGCGCCCGGGCCTATATTTGGCACATGGAGGCCGCTTGTAAAGTCTCGCCCCATTCCGAGCCCGGCGGACGAAGTGGGCCAGCCCCTCCCCCCAAGGCTATAGCCCACCCATTTTTTGGCCATTTTTCCGATGGACAAACTTGGCACTCCGGCCTTCGGGCGGTTATTTTTGGATGCGGCTGTGCCCGCGGCCTATTTTTGGCACACGGAGGCCGGTCGCAAAGTCTCGCCCCATTCCGAGTCTGGCGGACGTAGTTGGCCAGCCCCTCCCCCCAAGGCTATAGCCCGCCCGTTATTGGCCATTTTTCCGCTGGGGGTTTGGGCGCGCCGACCTTCGGGTGGTTATTTTTGGGCGCGGCTGTGCCCACGGCCATATTTTTTGCACGCGAAGGCCGCTCGCAAAGTCTCACCCCATTCCGAGTCTGGCGGACGAAGTTGGCAAGCCCCTCCCCGCAAGGCTATAGCCCACCCATTTTTTGGCCATTTTTCCGCTGGGCGAACTTGGCGCCCCGGCCTTCGGGCGGTTATTTTTGGGCGCGGCTGTGCCCGCGGCCTATTTTTGGCATATGGAGGCCGCTCGCAAAGTCTCGCCCCATTCCGAGTCCGGCGGACGAAGGGGGCCATCCCCTCCCCCCAAGGCTATAGCCCATCCGTTTTTTGGCCATTTTTCCGCTGGACGAAATTGGCGCCCCGGCCTTCGGGCAGTGATTTTTGGGCGCGGCTGCGCCCGGGCCTATATTTGGCACATGGAGGCCGCTCGCAAAGTCTCGCCCCATTCCGAGCCCGGCGGATGAAGTGGGCCAGCCCCTCCCCCTAAGGCTATAGCCCACCCGTTTTTTGGCCATTTTTCCGTTGGGGGGTTTGGGCGCGCCGACCATCTGGGGGTTATTTTTGGGCGCGGCTGTGCCCACGGCCTATTTTTGGCACGCGGAGGCCGCTCGCAAAGTCTCACCCCATTCCGAGTCCGGCGGACGAAGTTGGCCAGCCCCTCCCCCGAAGGCTATAGCCCACCCGTTTTTTGGCCATTTTTCCGCTGGACGAACTTGGCGCCCCGGCCTTCGGGCGGTTATTTTTGGGTGCGGCTGTGCCCGCGGCCTATTTTTGGCACACGGAGGACGCTCGGAAAGTCTCGCCCCATTCCGAGTCCGGCGGACGAAGTTGGCCAGCCCCTCCCCCCAAGGCTATAGCCCACCCGTTTTTTGGCCATTTTTCCGCTGGACGAACTTGGCGCCCCAGTCTTCGGGCGGTTATTTTTGGGTACGGCTGTGCCCGCAGCCTATTTTTGGTATGCTGAGGCCGCTCGCAAAGTGTCACCCCATTCCGAGTCCGGCGGACAATGTTGGCCAGCCCCTCCCCCCAAGGATATAGCCCACCCGTTTTTTGGCCATTTTTCCGCTGGACGAACTTGGCGCCCCGGCCTTCGGGCGGTTATTTTTGGGCGCGGCTGTGTCCGCGGACTATTTTTGGTACGCGGAGGCCGCTCGCAAAGTCTCGCCCCATTCCGAGTCCGGCGGACGAAGTGGGCCAGCCCCTCCCCCCAAGGCTATAGCCCTTCCGTTTTTTGGCCATTTATCCGCTGGACGAACTTGGCACCCCGGCCTTCGGGCAGTTATTTTTGGGCGCGGCTGCGCCCGCAGCCTATATTTGGCACACGGAGGCCGCTCGCAAAGTCTCGCCCCATTCCTAGCCCGGCGGACGAAGTGGGCCAGACCCTCCCCCCAAGGCTATAGCCCACCCTATTTTTGGCCATTTTTCCGCTGGGGGGTTTGGGCGTGCCGACCATCGGGGGGTTATTTTTGGGCGCGGCTGTGCCCACGGCCTATTTTTGGCAAGCGGAGGCCGCTCGCAAAGTCTCTCCCAATTCCGAGTCCGGCGGACGAAGTTGGCCATCCCCTCCCCCCAAGGCTATAGCCCAACCGTTTTTTGGCCATTTTTCCGCTGGGGGGTTGGGCGCGCCGGCCTTCGGGGGGTTATTTTTGCGTACGGCTGTGCCCGCAGCCTATTTTTGGCAAGCGGAGGCCGCTCCGAAAGTCTCGCCCCATTCCGAGTCCGGCGGACAAATTTGGCCAGTCCCTCCCCCCAAGGATATAGCCCACCCGTTTTTTGGCCATTTTTCCGCTGGACGAACTTGGCGCCCCGGCCTTCGGACGGGGCTGTGCCCGCGGCCTATTTTTGGTACGCGGAGGCCGTTCGCAAAGTCTAGCCCCATTCCGAGTCCGGCGGACGAAGTGGGCCAGCCCCTCCCCCCAAGGCTATAGCCCTTCCGTTTTTTGGCCATTTTTCCGCTGGACGAACTTGGCGCCCCGGCCTTCGGGCGGTTATTTTTGGGCGCGGCTGTGCCCGCGGCCTATTTTGGTATACGGAGGCCGCTCGCAAAGTCTCGCCACATTCCGAGTCCGGCGGACGAAGTGGGCCAGCCCCTCCCCCCAAGGCTATAGCCCTTCCGTTTTTTGGCCATTTTTCCGCTGGACGAACTTGGCGCCCCGGCCTTCGGGCAGTTATTTTTGGGCGCGGCTGCGTCCGCAGCCTATATTTGGCACACGGAGTCCTCTCGCAAAGTCTCGCCCCATTCCTAGCCCGGCGGACGAAGTTGGCCAGACCCTCCCCCCAAGGCTATAGCCCATCCTGTTTTTGGCCATTTTTCCGCTGGGGGGTTTGGGCGCGACGACCTTCGGGGGGTTATTTTTGGGCGCGGCTGCGCCCGCGGCCTATATTTGGCACACGGAAGCCGCTCGCAGAGTCTCACCCCATTCCGAGCCCGACGGACGAAGTTGGCCGGCCCCTCCCCCCAAGGCTATAGCCCACCCGTTTTTTGGCCATTTTTCCGCTGGTGGGTTTGGGCGCGCCGACCATCGGGGGGTTATTTTTGGGCGCGGCTGTGCCCGCGGCCTATTTTGGGCACGCGGAGGCCGCTCGCAAAGTCTCACCCCAATCCGAGTCCGGCGGAGGAAGTTGATCAGCCCCTCCCCCCAAGGCTATAGCCCACCCGTTTTTTGGCCATTTTTCCACTGGACGAACTTGGCGCCCCGGCCTTCGGGCGGTTATTTTTGGGCGCGGCTGTGTCCACGGCCTATTTTTGGCACGCGGAGGCCGTTCGCAAAGTCTCGCCCCATTCCGAGTCCGGCGGACGAAGTAGGCCAGCCCCTCCCCCCAAGGCTATAGCCCACCCGTTTTTTGGCCATGTTTCCGTTGGACGAACTTGGCGCCCCGGCCTTCGGGCAGTTATTTTTTGGCGCGGCTGCGCCCGCGGTCTTTTTTTGGCACACGGAGGCCGCTCCCAAAGTCTCGCCCCATTCCGAGTCCAGCGGACGAAGTTGGCCAGCCCCACCCCCCAAGGCTACGGCCCTCCCGTTTTTTGGCCATTTTTCTGCTGGGGGGTTTGGGCGCGCCGACCTTCGGGCGGTTATTTTTTGTCGCGGCTGTGCCGGTGGCCTATTTTTGGCACGCGGAGGCCGCCCGCAAAGTCTCGCCCCATTCCGAGTCCGGCGGACGAAGTTGGCCAGCCCCTCCCCCCAAGGCTATAGCCCACCCGTTTTTTGGCCATTTTTCCGCTGGGGGGTTTGGGCGCGCTGACCTTCGGGCAGTTATTTTTGGGCGCGGCTGTGCCGGAGGCCTATTTTTAGCAAGCGGAGACCGCTAGCAAAATCTCGCCCCATTCCGAGTCTGGCGGACGAAGTTGGCCAGCCCCTCCCCCCAAGGCTATAGCCCACCCGTTTTCTAGCCATTTTTCCGCCGGACGAACTTGGCGCCCCGGCCTTCGGGCGGTTATTTTTGGCCGCGACTGTGCCCGCGGCCTATTTTTGGCACGCGGAGTCCGCTCGCAAAGCCTCGCCCCATTCCGAGTCCGGCGGACGAAGTTGGCCAGTCCTTCCCCCCAAGGCTATAGCCCACCCGTTTTTTAGCCATTTTTCCACTGGACGAACTAGGCGCCCCGGCCGTCGGGCGGTTATTTTTGGGCGCGGCTGTGCCCGCGGTCTATTTTTGGCACGCGGAGGCCGCTCACAAAGTCTCGCCACATTCCGAGACCGGCGGACGAAGTTGGCCAGCCCCTCCCCCCCAGGCTATAGCCCACCCGTTTTTTGGCCATTTTTCCGCTGGACGAACTTGGCGCCCCGGCCTTCGGGCGGTTATTTTTGGGCGAGGCTGTGCCCGCGGCCTTTTTTTGGTACGCGGAGGCCGCTTGCAAAGTCTCGCCCCATTCCGAGTCCGGCGGACGAAGTTGGCCAGCCCCTCCCCCCAAGGCTATAGCCCACCCGTTTTCTGGCCATTTTTCCGCCGGACGAACTTGGCGCCCCGGACTTCGGGCGGTTATTTTTGGCCGCGACTGTGACCACGGCCTATTTTTGGCACGCGGAGCCCGCTCGCAAAGTCTCGCCCCATTCCGAGTCCGGCGGACAAAGTTGGCCAGTGCCACCCCCCAAGGCTATGGCCCACCCGTTTTTGGGCATTTTTCTGCTGGGGGGTTTGGGTGCGCCGACCTTCGGGCGGTTATTTTTGGGCGCGGCTGTGCCCGCGGCCTATTTTTGGCACGCGGAGGCCGCTCACAAAGTCTCGCCACATTCCGAGACCGGTGGACGAAGTTGGCCAGCCCCTCCCCCCCAGGCTATAGCCCACCCGTTTTTTGGCCATTTTTCCGCTGGACGAACTTGGCGCCCCGGCCTTCGGGCGGTTATTTTTGGGCGCGGCTGTGACCACGGCCTATTTTTGGCACGCGGAGCCCGCTCGCAAAGTCGCGCCCCTTTCGGCGTCGGGCGGAGAAATTTGGCCTGCGCCCCCCCCCACGCCATTGGCCCACCCGTTTTTGGGCATTTTTCTGCTGGGGGGTTTGGGCGCGCCGACCTTCGGGCGGTTATTTTTGGGCGCGGCTGTGCCCGCGGCCTATTTTTGGCACGCGGAGGCCGCCCGCAAAGTCTCGCCCCATTCCGAGTCCGGCGGACAAAGTTGGCCAGCGCCACCCCCCAAGGCTATGGCCCACCCGTTTTTGGGCATTTTTCTGCTGGGGGGTTTGGGCGCGCCGACCTTCGGGCGGTTATTTTTGGGCGCGGCTGTGCCCAGGGCCTATTTCTGGCACACGGAGGCCGCTCGCAAAATCTCGCGCCATTCCGAGTCCGGCGGACGAAGTCGGCCTGCCCCACCCCCCAAGGCTATAGGCCGCCCGTTTTTGTGGCCTTTTTCCGCTGGACGAACTTGGCGTCCCGGCCTTTGGGCGGTTATTTTTGGGCGCGGCTGTGCCCAGGGCCTATTTCTGGCACACGGAGGCCGCTCGCAAAATCTCGCGCCATTCCGAGTCCGGCGGACGAAGTCGGCCTGCCCCACCCCCCAAGGCTATAGCCCACCCGTTTTTGTGGCCTTTTTCCGCTGGACGAACTTGGCGCCCCGGCCTTCGGGCGGTTATTTTTGGGCGCGGCTGTGCCCAGGGCCTATTTCTGGCACACGGAGGCCGCTCGCAAAATCTCGCGCCATTCCGAGTCCGGCGGACGAAGCGGGCCAGCCCCACCCCCCAAGGCTATAGGCCGCCCGTTTTTGTGGCCTTTTTCCGCTGGACGAACTTGGCGCCCCGGCCTTTGGGCGGTTATTTTTGGGCGCGGCTGTGCCCAGGGCCTATTTCTGGCACACGGAGGCCGCTCGCAAAATCTCGCGCCATTCCGAGTCCGGCGGACGAAGCGGGCCAGCCCCACACCCCAAGGCTATAGCCCACCCGTTTTTGTGCCCATTTTCCGCTGGACGAACTGGGCGCCCCGGCCTTCGGGCGGTTATTTTTGGGCGCGGCTGTGTCCGGGGCCGATTTTTGGCACACGGAGGCCGCTCGCAAAGTCTCGCGCCATTCCGAGTCCGGCGGACGAAGTTGGCCAGCCCCACCCCCCAAGGCTATAGCCCACCCGTTTTTGTGGCCTTTTCCCGCCGGACGAACTTGGCGCCCCGGCCGTCGGGCGGTTATTTTTGGGCGCAGCAGTGCCCGGGGCCTATTTTTGGCAAACGGAGGCCGCTCGCAAAGTCTCGCGCCATTCCGAGTCCTGCGGGACGAAGTTGGCCAGCCCCACCCCACAAGGCTATAGCCCACCCGTTTTTGTGGCCTTTTTCCGCTGGACGAACTCTGGCCCCGGCCATCGGGCAGTTATTTTGGGCGCGGCTGTGCCCGGTCCTATTTTTGGCACACGGAGGCCGCTCGCAAAGTCTCGCGCCATTGCGCGGCCGGCGGACGAAGTTGGCCAGCCCCACACCCCAAGGCTATAGCCCACCCGTTTTTGTGCCCTTTTTCCGCTGGACGAACTTGGCGCCCCGGCCTTCGGGCGGTTATTTTTGGGCGCGGCTGTGCCCAGGGCCTATTTCTGGCACACGGAGGCCGCTCGCAAAATCTCGCGCCATTCCGAGTCCGGCGGACGGCGGGCCAGCCCCACCCCCAAGGCTATAGGCCGCCCGTTTTTGGGCCTTTTCCGCTGGACGAACTTGGCGCCCGGCCTTTGGGCGGTTATTTTTGGGCGGCTGTGCCCAGGGCCTATTTCTGGCACACGGAGGCCGCTCGCAAAATCTCGCGCCATTCCGAGTCCGGCGGACGGCGGGCCAGCCCACACCCCCAAGGCTATAGCCCACCCGTTTTTGTGCCCTTTTTCCGCTGGACGAACTGGGCGCCCCGGCCTTCGGGCGGTTATTTTTGGGCGCGGCTGTGTCCGGGGCCGATTTTGGCACACGGAGGCCGCTCGCAAAGTCTCGCGCCATTCCGAGTCCGGCGGACGAAGTTGGCCAGCCCCACCCCCCAAGGCTATAGCCCACCCGTTTTTGTGGCCTTTTCCCGCCGGACGAACTTGGCGCCCCGGCCGTCGGGCGGTTATTTTTGGGCGCAGCAGTGCCCGGGGCCTATTTTTGGCAAACGGAGGCCGCTCGCAAAGTCTCGCGCCATTCCGAGTGCTGCGGACGAAGTTGGCCAGCCCCACCCCACAAGGCTATAGCCCACCCGTTTTTGTGGCCTTTTTCCGCTGGACGAACTCTGCGCCCCGGCCATCGGGCAGTTATTTTTGGGCGCGGCTGTGCCCGGGTCCTATTTTTGGCGCACGGAGGCCGCTCGCAAAGTCTCGCGCCATTGCGCGTCCGGCGGACGAAGTTGGCCAGCCCCACACCCCAAGGCTATAGCCCACCCGTTTTTGTGCCCTTTTTCCGCTGGACGAACTTGGCTTCCCGGCCTTCGGGCGGTTATTTTTGGGCGCGGCTTTGCCCAGGGCCTATTTCTGGCACACGGAGGCCGCTCGCAAAGTCTCCCCCCATACCGAGTCCGGCGGATGAACTTGGCCAGCCCCACCCCCCAAGGCTATAGCCCACCCTTTTTTGTGGCATTTTTCCGCTGGACGAACTTGGCGCCCCGGCCTTCGGGCGGTTATTTTTGGGCGCGGCTGTGCCCGGGGCCTATTTCTGGCACACGGAGGCCGCTCGCAAAGTCTCGCGCCATTCCGAGTCCGGCGGACGAAGTCGGCCTGGCCCACCCCCCAAGGCTATAGGCCACCCGTTTTTGTGGCCTTTTTCCGCTGGACGAACTTGGCGCCCCGGCCTTCGGGCGGTTATTTTTGGGCGCGGCTGTGCCCGGGGCCTATTTCTGGCACACGGAGGCCGCTCGCAAAGTCTCGCGCAATTCCGAGTCCGGCGGACGAAGTCGGCCTGCCCCACCCCCCAAGGCTATAGGCCGCCCGTTTTTGTGGCCTTTTTCCGCTGGACGAACTTGGCGTCCCGGCCTTTGGGCGGTTATTTTTGGGCGCGGCTGTGCCCAGGGCCTATTTCTGGCACACGGAGGCCGCTCGCAAAATCTCGCGCCATTCCGAGTCCGGCGGACGAAGTCGGCCTGCCCCACCCCCCAAGGCTATAGCCCACCCGTTTTTGTGGCCTTTTTCCGCTGGACGACCTTGGCGCCCAGGGCATCGGGCGGATATTTTATGGCGCGGCTGTGACCAGGCCTATTTGTGGCACACGGAGGCCGCTCGCAAAATCTCGCGCCATTCCGAGTCCGGCGGACGAAGCGGGCCAGCCCCACCCCCCAAGGCTATAGGCCGCCCGTTTTTGTGGCCTTTTTCCGCTGGACGAACTTGGCGCCCCGGCCTTTGGGCGGTTATTTTTGGGCGCGGCTGTGCCCAGGGCCTATTTCTGGCACACGGAGGCCGCTCGCAAAATCTCGCGCCATTCCGAGTCCGGCGGACGAAGCGGGCCAGCCCCACACCCCAAGGCTATAGCCCACCCGTTTTTGTGCCCTTTTTCCGCTGGACGAACTGGGAGCCCCGGCCTTCGGGTGGTTATTTTTGGGCGCGGCTGTGTCCGGGGCCGATTTTTGGCACACGGAGGCCGCTCGCAAAGTCTCGCGCCATTCCGAGTCCGGCGGACGAAGTTGGCCAGCCCCACCCCCCAAGGCTATAGCCCACCCGTTTTTGTGGCCTTTTCCCGCCGGACGAACTTGGCGCCCCGGCCGTCGGGCAGTTATTTTTGGGCGCAGCAGTGCCCGGGGCCTATTTTTGGCAAACGGAGGCCGCTCGCAAAGTCTCGCGCCATTCCGAGTCCTGCGGACGAAGTTGGCCAGCCCCACCCCACAAGGCTATAGCCCACCCGTTTTTGTGGCCTTTTTCCGCTGGACGAACTCTGCGCCCCGGCCATCGGGCAGTTATTTTTGGGCGCGGCTGTGCCCGGGTCCTATTTTTGGCACACGGATGCCGCTCGCAAAGTCTCGCGCCATTGCGCGTCAGGCGGACGAAGTTGGCCAGCCCCACACCCCAAGGCTATAGCCCACCCGTTTTTGTGCCCTTTTTCCGCTGGACGAACTTGGCGCCCCGGCCTTCGGGCGGTTATTTTTGGGCGCGGCTTTGCCCAGGGCCTATTTCTGGCACACGGAGGCCGCTCGCAAAATCTCGCGCCATTCCGAGTCCGGCCGACGAAGCGGGCCAGCCCACCCCCCAAGGCTATAGGCCGCCCGTTTTTGTGGCCTTTTTCCGCTGGACGAACTTGGCGCCCCGGCCTTTGGGCGGTTATTTTTGGGCGCGGCTGTGCCCAGGGCCTATTTCTGGCACACGGAGGCCGCTCGCAAAATCTCGCGCCATTCCGAGTCCGGCGGACGAAGCGGGCCAGCCCCACACCCCAAGGCTATAGCCCACCCGTTTTTGTGCCCTTTTTCCGCTGGACGAACTGGGCGCCCCGGCCTTCGGGCGGTTATTTTTGGGCGCGGCTGTGTCCGGGGCCGATTTTTGGCACACGGAGGCCGCTCGCAAAGTCTCGCGCCATTCCGAGTCCGGCGGACGAAGTTGGCCAGCCCCACCCCCCAAGGCTATAGCCCACCCGTTTTTGTGGCCTTTTCCCGCCGGACGAACTTGGCGCCCCGGCCGTCGGGCGGTTATTTTTGGGCGCAGCAGTGCCCGGGGCCTATTTTTGGCAAACGGAGGCCGCTCGCAAAGTCTCGCGCCATTCCGAGTGCTGCGGACGAAGTTGGCCAGCCCCACCCCACAAGGCTATAGCCCACCCGTTTTTGTGGCCTTTTTCCGCTGGACGAACTCTGCGCCCCGGCCATCGGGCAGTTATTTTTGGGCGCGGCTGTGCCCGGGTCCTATTTTTGGCGCACGGAGGCCGCTCGCAAAGTCTCGCGCCATTGCGCGTCCGGCGGACGAAGTTGGCCAGCCCCATACCCCAAGGCTATAGCCCACCCGTTTTTGTGCCCTTTTTCCGCTGGACGAACTTGGCGCCCCGGCCTTCGGGCGGTTATTTTTGGGCGCGGCTTTGCCCAGGGCCTATTTCTGGCACACGGAGGCCGCTCGCAAAATCTCGCGCCATTCCGAGTCCGGCGGACGAAGCGGGCCAGCCCCACCCCCCAAGGCTATAGGCCGCCCGTTTTTGTGGCCTTTTTCCTTTGGACGAACTTGGTGTCCCGGCCTTCGGGCGGTTATTTTTGGGCGCGGCTTTGGCCGGGGCCTATTTTTGGCACACGGAGGCCGCCCGCAAAGTCTCGCGCCATTCCGAGTCCGGCGGACGAAGTTGCCCAGCCCCACCCCCCAAGGCTATATCCCGCCCGTTTTTGTGGCCTTTTTCCGCTCGACGAACTTGGCGTTCCGGCATTCGGGCGGTTATTTTTGGGCACGGCTGTGCCCGGCGCCTATATTTGGCACACGGAGGCCGCTCGCAAAGTCTCGCGCCATTCCGAGTCCGGCGGACGAAGTTGGCCAGCCCCACCCCCCAAGGCTATAGCCCACCCGTTTTTGTGGCCTTTTTCCGCTGGACGAACTTGGCGCCCCGGCCTTCGGGCGGTTATTTCCGGGCACGGCTGTGGCCGGGGCCTATTTTTGGCACACGGAGGCAGCTCGCAAAATCTCGCGCCATTACGAGTCCGGCGGACGAAGTTGGCCAGCCCCACCCCCCAAGGCTATAGCCCACCCGTTTTTGTGGCCTTTTTCCGCTGGACGAACTTGGCGCCCCGGCCTTCGGGCGGTTATTTTTGGGCGCGGCTGAGCCCGCGGCCTATTTTTTTCACACGGAGGCCGCTCGCAAAGTCTCACGCCATTCCGAGGCCGGCGGACGAAGTTGGCCTGCCCCACCCCCCAAGGCTATAGCCCACCCGTTTTTGTGGCCTTTTTCCGCTGGACGAACTTGGCGCCCGGCCTTCGGGGGTTATCTGTGGGCGTGGCTGTGCCCGGGCCCTATTTTTGGCACACGGAGGCCGCTCGCAAAGTCTCGTACCATTCCGAATCCGGCGGACGAAGTTGGCCAGCCCCACCCCCAAGGCTATAGCCCACCCGCTTTTGTGGCCTTTTTTTCCGCTGGACGAACTTGGCGCCCGGCCTTCGGGCGGTTATTTCCGGCACGGCTGTGGCCGGGCCTATTTTTGCACACGGAGGGAGCTCGCAAAGCTCGCGCCATTACGAGTCCGGCGGACGAAGTTGGCCAGCCCCACCCCCCAAGGCTATAGCCCACCCGTTTTTGTGGCCATTGTCCGCTGCACGAACATGGCGCCCCGGCCTTCGGGCGGTTATTTTTGGGCGCGGCTGTGTCCGGGCCGATAGTTGGCACACGGCGGGCGCTCGCAAACTCTCGCGCCATTCCGAGTCCGCGGACGGTTGGCCAGCCCCACCCCCCAAGGCTATAGCCCACCCGTTTTTGTGGCCTTTTCCCGCCGGACGAACTTGGCGCCCCGGCCGTCGGGCGGTTATTTTTGGGCGCAGCAGTGCCCGGGGCCTATTTTTGGCAAACGGAGGCCGCTCGCAAAGTCTCGCGCCATTCCGAGTCCTGCGGACGAAGTTGGCCAGCCCCACCCCACAAGGCTATAGCCCACCCGTTTTTGTGGCCTTTTTCCGCTGGACGAACTCTGCGCCCCGGCCATCGGGCAGTTATTTTTGGGCGCGGCTGTGCCCGGGTCCTATTTTTGGCGCACGGAGGCCGCTCGCAAAGTCTCGCGCCATTCCGAGTCCGGTGGACGAAGTTCGCCAGCCCCACCCCCCAAGGCTATAGCCCACCCGTTTTTGTGGCCTTTTTCCGCTGGACGAACTTGGCGCCCCGGCCTTCGGGCGGTTATTTTTGGGCTCGGCTGAGCCCGCGGCCTATTTTTTTCACACGGAGGCCGCTCGCAAAGTCTCGCGCCATTCCAAGTCCGGCGGACGAAGTTGGCCAGCCCCACCCCCCAAGGCTATAGCCCACCCGTTTTTGTGGCCTTTTTCCGCTGGACGAACTTGGCGCCCCGGCCTTCGGGCGGTTATTTTTGGGCGCGGCTGAGGCCGCGGCCTATTTTTTTCACACGGAGGCCGCTCGCAAAGTCTCGCGCCATTCCGAGTCCGGCGGACGAAGTTGGCCAGCCCCACCCCCCAAGGCTATAGCCCACCCGTTTTTGTGGCCTTTTTCCGCTGGACGAACTTGGCGCCCGGCCTTCGGGGTTATTGTTGTGCGCGGCTGTGGCCGGGTCCTATTTTTGGCACACGGAGGCCGCTCGTAAAGTCTCGTACCATTCCGAATCCGGCGGACGAAGTTGGCCAGCCCCACCCCCCAAGGCTATAGCCCACCCGTTTTTGTGGCCTTTTTCCGCTGGACGAACTTGGCGCCCCGGCCTTCGGGCGGTTATTTCCGGGCA
Source organism: Citrus sp. QX-2021 (assembly GCA_030444885.1). NCBI lineage: Eukaryota > Viridiplantae > Streptophyta > Magnoliopsida > Sapindales > Rutaceae > Citrus > Citrus sp. QX-2021. The sequence goes on along the minus strand of JAUJEF010000484.1, from coordinate 13,160 downwards.
CGGCTGTGGCCGGGGCCTATTTTTTGCACACGGAGGGAGCTCGCAAAAGCTCGCGCCATTACGAGTCCGGCGGACGAAGTTGGCCAGCCCCACCCCCCAAGGCTATAGCCCACCCGTTTTTGTGGCCTTTTTCCGCTGGACGAACTTGGCGCCCCGGCCTTCGGGCGGTTATTTTTGGGCGCGGCTGTGTCCGGGGCCGATTTTTGGCACACGGAGGCCGCTCGCAAAGTCTCGCGCCATTCCGAGTCCGGCGGACGAAGTTGGCCAGCCCCACCCCCCAAGGCTATAGCCCACCCGTTTTTGTGGCCTTTTCCCGCCGGACGAACTTGGCGCCCCGGCCGTCGGGCGGTTATTTTTGGGCGCAGCAGTGCCCGGGGCCTATTTTTGGCAAACGGAGGCCGCTCGCAAAGTCTCGCGCCATTCCGAGTCCTGCGGACGAAGTTGGCCAGCCCCACCCCACAAGGCTATAGCCCACCCGTTTTTGTGGCCTTTTTCCGCTGGACGAACTCTGCGCCCCGGCCATCGGGCAGTTATTTTTGGGCGCGGCTGTGCCCGGGTCCTATTTTTGGCGCACGGAGGCCGCTCGCAAAGTCTCGCGCCATTCCTAGTCCGTGGACGGTTGGCCAGCCCCACCCCCAAGGCTATAGCCCACCCGTTTTTGTGGCCTTTTTCCGCTGGACGAACTTGGCGCCCCGGCCTTCGGGCGGTTATTTTTGGGCTCGGCTGAGCCCGCGGCCTATTTTTTTCACACGGAGGCCGCTCGCAAAGTCTCGCGCCATTCCAAGTCCGGCGGGACGGTTGGCCAGCCCCACCCCCAAGGTTATAGCCCACCCGTTTTTGTGGCCTTTTTCCGCTGACGAACTTGGCGCCCGGCCTTCGGGGGGTTATTTTTGGGCGCGGCTGTGCCCGAGGCCTATTTTTGGCACGCGGAGGCCGCTCGCAAAGTCTCTCCCCACTCCGAATCCGGCGGACGAAGTCGGCCAGCCCCACCCCCCAAGGCTATAGCCCACCCGTTTTTGTGGCCCTTTTCCACTGGACGAAACTTGGCGCCCCAGCCTTCGGGGGTTATTTTTGGGCGCGGCTGTGCCCGGGGCCTATTTTTGGCACACGGAGGCCGCTCGCAATGTCTCGCCCCATTCCGAGTCCGGCGGACGAACTCGGCCAGCCCCACCCCCCAAGGCTATAGCCCACCCATTTTTGTGGCCTGTTTCAGCTGGACGAACTTGGCGCCCCGGCCTTCGGGCAGTTATTTAAGGGAACGGCTGTGCCCGGGGCCTATTTTTTGCACACGGAGGGAGCTCGCAAAAGCTCGCGCCATTACGAGTCCGGCGGACGAAGTTGGCCAGCCCCACCCCCAAGGCTATAGCCCCCTTTTGTGGCCTTTTTCCGCTGGACGAACTTGGCGCCCCGGCCTTCGGGCGGTTATTTCCGGGCACGGCTGTGGCCGGGGCCTATTTTTTGCACACGGAGGGAGCTCGCAAAAGCTCGCGCCATTACGAGTCCGGCGGACGAAGTTGGCCAGCCCCACCCCCCAAGGCTATAGCCCACCCGTTTTTGTGGCCTTTTTCCGCTGGACGAACTTGGCGCCCCAGCCTTCGGGCGGTTATTTTTGGGCGCGGCTGAGCCCACGGCCTATTTTTTTCACACGGAGGCCGATCGCAAAGTCTCACGCCATTCCGAATCCGGTGGACGAAGTTGGCCAGCCCCACCCCCCAAGGCTATAGCCCACCCGTTTTTGTGGCCTTTTTCCGCTGGACGAACTTGGCGCCCCGGCCTTCGGGCGGTTATTTTTGGGCGCGGCTGAGCCCGCGGCCTATTTTTTTCACACGGAGGCCGATCGCAAAGTCTCACGCCATTCCGAGTCCGGTGGACGAAGTTGGCCAGCCCCACCCCCCAAGGCTATAGCCCACCCGTTTTTGTGGCCTTTTTCCGCTGGACGAACTTGGCGCCCCGGCCTTCGGGCGGTTATTTTTGGGCTCGGCTGAGCCCGCGGCCTATTTTTTTCACACGGAGGCCGCTCGCAAAGTCTCGCGCCATTCCGAGTCCGGCGGACGAAGTTGGCCAGCCCCACCCCCCAAGGCTATAGCCCACCCGTTTTTGTGGCCTTTTTCCGCTGGACGAACTTGGCGCCCCGGCCTTCGGGGGGTTATTTTTGGGCGCGGCTGAGCCCGCGGCCTAGTTTTTTCACACGGAGGCCGCTCGCAAAGTCTCGCGCCATTCCGAGTCCGGCGGACGAAGTTGGCCAGCCCCACCCCCCAAGGCTATAGCCCACCCGTTTTTGTGGCCTTTTTCCGCTGGACGAACTTGGCGCCCCGGCCTTCGGGGGGTTATTTTTGGGCGCGGCTGTGCCCGGGACCTATTTTTGGCACACGGAGGCCGCTCGCAAAGTCTCGTACCATTCCGAATCCGGCGGACGAAGTTGGCCAGCCCCACCCCCCTAGGCTATAGCCCACCCGTTTTTGTGTCCTTTTTCCGCTGGACGAACTTGGCGCCCCGGCCTTCGGGCGGTTATTTCCGGGCACGGCAGTGGCCGGGGCCTATTTTTTGCACACGGAGGGAGCTCGCAAAAGCTCGCGCCATTACGAGTCTGGCGGACGAAGTTGGCCAGCCCCACCCCCCAAGGCTATAGCCCACCCGTTTTTGTGGCCTTTTTCCGCTGGACGAACTTGGCGCCCCGGCCTTCGGGTGGTTATTTTTGGGCGCGGCTGAGCCCGCGGCCTATTTTTTTCACACGGAGGCCGATCGCAAAGTCTCACGCCATTCCGAGTCCGGTGGACGAAGTTGGCCAGCCCCACCCCCCAAGGCTATAGCCCACCCGTTTTTGTGGCCTTTTTCCGCTGGACGAACTTGGCGCCCGGCCTTCGGCGGTTATTTTTGGGCTCGGCTGAGCCCGCGGCCTATTTTTTTCAAACAGAGGCCGCTCGCAAAGTCTCGCGCCATTCCGAGTCCGGCGGACGAAGTTGGCCAGCCCCACCCCCCAAGGCTATAGCCCACCCGTTTTTGTGGCCTTTTTCCGCTGGACGAACTTGGCGCCCCGGCCTTCGGGCGGTTATTTTTGGGCGCGGCTGAGCCCGCGGCCTATTTTTTTCACACGGAGGCCGATCGCAAAGTCTCACGCCATTCCGAGTCCGGTGGACGAAGTTGGCCAGCCCCACCCCCCAAGGCTATAGCCCACCCGTTTTTGTGGCCTTTTTCCGCTGGACGAACTTGGCGCCCCGGCCTTCGGGCGGTTATTTTTGGGCTCGGCTGAGCCCGCGGCCTATTTTTTTCACACGGAGGCCGCTCGCAAAGTCTCGCGCCATTCCGAGTCCGGCGGACGAAGTTGGCCAGCCCCACCCCCCAAGGCTATAGCCCACCCGTTTTTGTGGCCTTTTTCCGCTGGACGAACTTGGCGCCCCGGCCTTCGGGCGGTTATCTTTGGGCGCGGCTGTGCCCGGGGCCTATTTTTGGCACAAGGTGGCCGCTCGCAAAGTCTCGCGCCATTCCGAGTCCGGCGGACGAAGTTGGCCAGCCCCACCCCCCAAGGCTATAGCCCACCCGTTTTTGCGGCCTTTTTTCGCTGGACGAACTTGGCGCCCCGGCCTTCGGACGGTTATTTTTGGGCGCGGCTGTGCCCGGGGCCTATTTTTGGCACAAGGAGGCCGCTCGCAAAGTCTCGCGCCATTCCGAGTCCGGCAGACTAAGTGGGCCAGCCCCACCCCCCAAGGCTATAGCCCACTCGTTTTTGCGGCCTTTTTCCGCTGGACGAACTTGGCGCCCCGGCCTTCGGGCGGTTATCTTTGGGCGCGGCTGTGCCCGGGGCCTATTTTTGGCACACGGAGGCCGCTCGCAAAGTCTCGCGCCATTCCGAGTCCGGCAGACTAAGTGGGCCAGCCCCACCCCCCAAGGCTATAGCCCACTCGTTTTTGCGGCCTTTTTCCGCTGGACGAACTTGGCGCCCCGGCCTTCGGGCGGTTATCTTTGGGCGCGGCTGTGGCCGGGGCCTATTTTTTGCACACGGAGGGAGCTCGCAAAAGCTCGCGCCATTACGAGTCCGGCGGACGAAGTTGGCCAGCCCCACCCCCAAGGCTATAGCCCACCCGTTTTTGTGGCCTTTTTCCACTGGACGAACTTGGCGCCCCGGCCTTCGGGCGGTTATTTTTGGGCGCGGCTGAGCCCGCGGCCTATTTTTTTCACACGGAGGCCGATCGCAAAGTCTCACGCCATTCCGAGTCCGGTGGACGAAGTTGGCCAGCCCCACCCCCCAAGGCTATAGCCCACCCGTTTTTGTGGCCTTTTTCCGCTGGACGAACTTGGCGCCCCGACCTTCGGGCGGTTATTTTTGGGCTCGGCTGAGCCCGCGGCCTATTTTTTTCAAACAGAGGCCGCTCGCAAAGTCTCGCGCCATTCCGAGTCCGGCGGACGAAGTTGGCCAGCCCCACCCCCCAAGGCTATAGCCCACCCGTTTTTGTGGCCTTTTTCCGCTGGACGAACTTGGCGCCCCGGCCTTCGGGCGGTTATTTTTGGGCGCGGCTGAGCCCGCGGCCTATTTTTTTCACACGGAGGCCGATCGCAAAGTCTCACGCCATTCCGAGTCCGTGGACGGTTGGCCAGCCCCACCCCCCAAGGCAATGGCCCACCCGTTTTTGTGGCCTTTTTCCGCTGGACGAACTTGGCGCCCCGGCCTTCGGGCGGTTATCTTTGGGCGCGGCTGTGCCCGGGGCCTATTTTTGGCACAAGGTGGCCGCTCGCAAAGTCTCGCGCCATTCCGAGTCCGGCGGACGAAGTTGGCCAGCCCCACCCCCCAAGGCTATAGCCCACCCGTTTTTGCGGCCTTTTTTCGCTGGACGAACTTGGCGCCCCGGCCTTCGGACGGTTATTTTTGGGCGCGGCTGTGCCCGGGGCCTATTTTTGGCACAAGGAGGCCGCTCGCAAAGTCTCGCGCTATTCCGAGTCCGGCAGACTAAGTGGGCCAGCCCCACCCCCCAAGGCTATAGCCCACTCGTTTTTGCGGCCTTTTTCCGCTGGACGAACTTGGCGCCCCGGCCTTCGGGGGGTTATTTTTGGGCGCGGCTGTGCCCGGGACCTATTTTTGGCACACGGAGGCCGCTCGCAAAGTCTCGTACCATTCCGAATCCGGCGGACGAAGTTGGCCAGCCCCACCCCCCTAGGCTATAGCCCACCCGTTTTTGTGGCCTTTTTCCGCTGGACGAACTTGGCGCCCCGGCCTTCGGGCGGTTATTTCCGGGCACGGCTGTGGCCGGGGCCTATTTTTTGCACACGGAGGGAGCTCGCAAAAGCTCGCGCCATTACGAGTCTGGCGGACGAAGTTGGCCAGCCCCACCCCCCAAGGCTATAGCCCACCCGTTTTTGTGGCCTTTTTCCGCTGGACGAACTTGGCGCCCCGGCCTTCGGGTGGTTATTTTTGGGCGCGGCTGAGCCTACGGCCTATTTTTTTCACACGGAGGCCGCTCGCAAAGTCTCGCGCCATTCCGAGTCCGGCGGACGAAGTTGGCCAGCCCCACCCCCCAAGGCTATAGCCCACCCGTTTTTGTGGCCTTTTTCCGCTGGACGAACTTGGCGCCCCGGCCTTCGGGCGGTTATTTTTGGGCGCAGCAGTGCCCGGGGCCTATTTTTGGCAAACGGAGGCCGCTCGCAAAGTCTCGCGCCATTCCGAGTCCTGCGGACGAAGTTGGCCAGCCCCACCCCACAAGGCTATAGCCCACCCGTTTTTGTGGCCTTTTTCCGCTGGACGAACTCTGCGCCCCGGCCTTCGGGCGGTTATTTTTGGGCGCGGCTGAGCCCGCGGCCTATTTTTTTCACACGGAGGCCGATCACAAAGTCTCACGCCATTCCGAGTCCGGTGGACGAAGTTGGCCAGCCCCACCCCCCAAGGCTATAGCCCACCCGTTTTTGTGGCCTTTTTCCGCTGGACGAACTTGGCGCCCCGGCCTTCGGGCGGTTATTTTTGGGCTCGGCTGAGCCCGCGGCCTATTTTTTTCACACGGAGGCCGCTCGCAAAGTCTCGCGCCATTCCGAGTCCGGCGGACGAAGTTGGCCAGCCCCACCCCCCAAGGCTATAGCCCACCCGTTTTTGTGGCCTTTTTCCGCTGGACGAACTTGGCGCCCCGGCCTTCGGGCGGTTATCTTTGGGCGCGGCTGTGCCCGGGGCCTATTTTTGGCACAAGGTGGCCGCTCGCAAAGTCTCGCGCCATTCCGAGTCCGGCGGACGAAGTTGGCCAGCCCCACCCCCCAAGGCTATAGCCCACCCGTTTTTGCGGCCTTTTTTCGCTGGACGAACTTGGCGCCCCGGCCTTCGGACGGTTATTTTTGGGCGCGGCTGTGCCCGAGGCCTATTTTTGGCACAAGGAGGCCGCTCGCAAAGTCTCGCGCCATTCCGAGTCCGGCAGACTAAGTGGGCCAGCCCCACCCCACAAGGCTATAGCCCACTCGTTTTTGCGGCCTTTTTCCGCTGGACGAACTTGGCGCCCCGGCCTTCGGGCGGTTATCTTTGGGCGCGGCTGTGCCCGGGGCCTATTTTTGGCACACGGAGGCCGCTCGCAAAGTCTCACGCTATTCCGAGTCCGGCGGACGAAGTTGGCCAGCCCCACCCCCCAAGGCTACAGTCCACCCGTTTTTGTGGCCGTTTTCCGCTGGACGAACTTGGCGCCCCGACCTTCGGGCGGTTATTTTTGGACGTGGCTGCGTCCGGGGCCTATTTTTGGCACACGGAGGCCGCTCGCAAAGTCTCGCGCCATTCCGAGTCCGGCGGACGAAGTTGGCCAGCCCCACCCCCCAAGGCTATAGCCCACCCGTTTTTGCGGCCTTTTTCCGCTGGACGAACTTGTTGCCGCGGCCTTCGGATAGTTATTTTTGGGTACGGCTGTGCTTGCGGCCTATTTTTGGCACACGGAGGCCGCTTGCAAAGTCTCGCCCCATTCCGAATCCAGCGGACAAACTTGGCCTGCCCCACCCCCCAAGGCTATAGCCCACACGTTTTTGTGGCCTTTTTCCGCTGGACGAACTTGGCGCCCCAGCCTTCGGGCGGTTATTTTTGGGTACGGCTGTGTTTGCGGCCTATTTTTGGCACATGGAGGGTTCTCGCAAAGTCTCGTCCCATTCCGAGTCCGGCGGACGAACTTGGCCAGCCGCACCCCCCAAGGCTATAACCCACACGTTTTTGTGGCTTTTTTCCGCTGGACGAACTTGGTGCCCCGGCTTTTGGGCGGTTATTTTTGGGCGTGGCTGTTCCCGCGGCCTATTTTTGGCACACAGAGACCGCTTGCAAAGCCTCTCCCCATTCCGAGTCCGGCGGACGAACTTGGCCGGCCCGACCCCCCAAGGCTATAGACCACCCGTTTATGTGGCCTTTTTCCGCTGGATGAACTTGGCGCCCCGGCTTTCGGGCCGTTATTTTTGGGCGCGGCTGTGTTTGCGGCCTATTTTTGGCACACGGAGGCCGATCGCAAAGTCTCGCCCCATTCCGAGTCCGGCGGACGAAGTTTGCCAGCCCCACCCCCCAAGGCTATAGCCCACCCGTTGTTGTGGCCATTTTCCGCTGGACGAACTTGGCGCCCCGGCCTTCGGGTGGTTATTTTTGGGCGCGGCTGTGCCCGCGGCCGATTTTTGGCACGCGGAGGACGCTCGCAAAGTCTCGCTCCATTCCGAGTCCGGCGGACGAAGTTGGGCAGCCCCTCCCCCCAAGGCTTTAGCCCACCTGTTTTTTGGCCATTTTTCCGCAGGACGAACTTGGCGCCCCGGCCTTCGGGCGGTTATTTTTGCGCGCGGCTGTGCCCGCGGCCGATTTTTGGCATGCGGAGGTCGCTCGCAAAGTCTCGCCCCATTCCGAGTCCGGCGGACGAAGTTGGCCAGCCCCTCCCCCCAAGGCTATAGCCCACCCGTTTTTTGGCCATTTTTCCGCTGGGGGGTTTGGGCGCCTCGACCTTCGGGCAGTTATTTTTGGCCGTGGCTGTGCCCATGGCCTATTTTTGGCACGCGGAGGCCGCTCGCAAAGTCTCGCCCCATTCCAAGTCCGGCGGATGAAGTTGGCCAGCCCCACCCCCCAAGGCTATAGCCCGCCCGTTTTTGTGGCCTTTTTCCGCTGGACGAACTTGGCGCCGCGGCCTTCGGTCGCTTAGTTTTTGGCGCGGCTGTGCCCGTAGCCTATTTTTGGCACGCGGAGGCCCCTCGTAAAGGCTCGCGGCATTCCGAGTCCGGCGGACGAAGTTGGCCAGCCCCACCACCCAAGGCTATACCCCACCCGTTTTTGTGGCCTTTTTCCGCTAGACGAACTTGGCGCCGCGGCCTTCGGGCGGCTATTTTTGGGGTCGGCTTTGCCCGCGGCCTATTTTTGGCACACGGAGGCCCCCCTTAAAGTCTCGCGGCATTCCGAGTCCGGCGGACGAATTTGGCCAGCCCCACCCCCCAAGGCTATAGCCAACCCGTTTTTGTGGCCTTTTTCCGCTGGACGAACTTGGCGCCCCGGCCTTTGGACGGTTATTTTTAGGCGCGGCTTTGGCCGTGGCCTATTTTTGGCACACGGAGGTCCCTCGCAAAGTTTCGCGGCATTCCGAGTCCGGCGGACGAAGTTGGCCAGCCCCACCCCCCAAAGCTATAGCCCACCCGTTTTTGTGGCCTTTTTCCGCTGGACGAACTTGGCGCCCCGGCCTTCGGGTGGTTATTTTTGGGCGCGGCGTTGCCCGTAGCCTATTTTTGGAACATGGAGACCCTCGCAAAGTCTCGCGGCATTCCGAGCCCGGCGGACGATGTTGGCCAGCCCCACCCCCCAAGGATATTGCCAACCCGTTTTTGTGGCCTTTTTCCGCTGGACGAACTTGGCGCCGCGGCCTTCGGTCGGTTATTTTTGGGCGTGGGTTTGGCCGCGGCCTATTTTTGGCACACGGAAGCCCCTCGCAAAGTCTCGCGGCATTCCGAGTCCGGCGGACGAAGTGGGCCAGCCCCACCCCCCAAGGCCATAGCCCGCCCGTTTTTGTGGGCTTCTTCCGCTGTACGAACTTGGCGCCGCGGCCTTCGACCGGTTATTTTTGGGCGCGGCTTTGCCCGCGGCCTATTTTTGGCACACGGAGGCCCCTCGTAAAGTCTCGCGGCATTCCGAGTCCGACGGACGAAGTTGGCCAGCCCCACCACCCAAGGCTATACCCCACCCGTTTTTGTGGCCTTTTTCCGCTAGATGAACTTGGCGCCGCGGCCTTTGGGCGGCTATTTTTGGGGGCGGCTTTGGCCGCGGCCTATTTTTGGCACACGGAGGCCCCCCTTAAAGTCTCGCGGCATTCCGAGTCCGGCGGACGAATTTGGCCAGCCCCACCCCCCAAGGCTATAGCCAACCCGTTTTTGTGGCCTTTTTCCGCTAGACGAACTTGGCGCCGCGGCCTTCGGGCGGCTATTTTTGGGGGCGGTTTTGGCCGCGGCCTATTTTTGGCACACGGAGGCCCCCCTTAAAGTCTCGCGGCATTCCGAGTCCGGCGGACGATGTTGGCCAGCCCCACCCCCCAAGGATATGGCCAACCCGTTTTTGTGGCCTTTTTCCGCTGGACGAACTTGGCGCCGCGGCCTTTAAGGTTATTTTTGGGCGCGGCTTTGGCCGCGGCCTATTTTTGGCACACGGAGGCCCCTCGCAAAGTCTCGCGGCATTCCGAGTCCGGCGGACGAAGTGGGCCGGCCCCTCCCCCCAAGGCTATAGCCCACCCGTTTTTTAGCCATTTTTCCGCTGGACGAACTTGGCGCCCCGACCTTCGGCGGGTTATTTTTGGGCGCGGCTGTGCCTGCGGCCTATTTTTGGCACGCGGAGGCCGCTCGCAAAGTCTCGCCCCATTCCGAGTCCGGCGGACGAAGTTGGGCAGCCCCTCCCCCCAAGGCTATAGCCCACCCGTTTTTTGTCCATTTTTCCGCTGGACGAACTTGGCGCCCCGGCCTGCGGGCGGTTATTTTTGGGTACGGCTGTGCCCGCGGCCTATTTTTGGCATGCGGAGGCCGCTCGCAAAGTCTCGCCCCATTCCGAGTCCGGCGGACGAAGTCGGCCAGCCCCTCCCCCCAAGGCTATAGCCCACCTGTTTTTTGGCCATTTTTCCGCTGGGAGGTTCGGGCGCAACGACCTTCGGGGGTTTATTTTTGGACATGGCTGTGCCCGCGGCCTAGTTTTGGCACTCGGAGGCCCCTCGCAAAGTCTCGCGGCATTCCGAGTCCGGCGGACGAAGTTGGCCAGCCCCACCCCCCAAGGCTATAGCCAATCCGTTTTTGTGGCCTTTTTCCGCTGGAAGAAGTTGGCGCCGCGGCCTTCGGTCGGTTATTTTTGGGCGCGGATTTGACCGCGGCCTATTTTTGGCACACGGAGGCCCCTCGTAAAGTCTCGCGGCATTCCGAGTCCGGCAGACGAAGTGGGCCAGCCCCACCCCCCAAGGCTATAGCCCACCCGTTTTTGTGGGCTTTTTCCGCTGGACGAACTTGGCGCCGCGGCCATCGGGCGGTTATTTTCGGTAGCGGCTTTTCCCGCGGCCTATTTTTGGCACACGGATGCCCCTCGCAAAGTCTCACGGCATTCCGAGTCCGGCGGACGAAGTTGGCCAGCCCCACCCCCCAAGGCTATAGCCCGCCCGTTTTTGTGGCCTTTTTCCGCTGGACGAACTTGGCGCCGCGGCCTTCGGTCGCTTATTTTTCGGCGCGGCTGTGCCCGTAGCCTATTTTTGGCACGCGGAGGCCGCTCCCAAAGTCTCGGCCCATTCAGAGTCCGGCGGACGAAGTTGGCCAGCCCGTCCCCCCAAGGCTATAGCCCACCCGTTTTTTGGCCATTTTTCCGCTGGTGGGTTCGGGCGCAACGACCTTCGGGGTGTTATTTTTGGACATGGCTGTGCCCGCGGCCTAGTTTTGGCACACGGAGGCCCCTCGCAAAGTCTCGCGGCATTCCGAGTCCGGCGGACGAAGTTGGCCAGCCCCACCCCCCAAGGCTATAGCCAACCCGTTTTTGTGGCCTTTTTCCGCTGGAAGAAGTTGGCGCCGCGGCCTTCGGTCGGTTATTTTTGGGCGCGGAATTGACCGCGGCCTATTTTTGGCACACGGAGGCCCCTCGCAAAGTCTCGCGGCATTCCGAGTCCGGCAGACGAAGTGGGCCAGCCCCACCCCCCAAGGCTATAGCCCACCCGTTTTTGTTGGCTTTTTCCGCTGGACGAACTTGACGCCGCGGCCATCGGGCGGTTATTTTCGGTCGCGGCTTTGCCCGCGGCCTATTTTTGGCACACGGATGCCCCTCGCAAAGTCTCGCGGCATTCCGAGTCCGGCAGACGAAGTGGGCCAGCCCCACCCCCCAAGGCTATAGCCCACCCGTTTTTGTGGCCTTTTTCCGATGGACGAACTTGGCGACGCGGCCTTCGGGCGGTTATTTTTGGGCATGGATTTGCCCGCGGCCTATTTTTGGCACACGGATGCCCCTCGCAAAGTCTCGCGGCATTCTGAGTCCGGCGGACGAAATTGGCGAGCCCCACCCCCCAAGGCTATAGCCCACCCGTTTTTGTGGCTTTTTTCCGCTGGACGAACTTGGTGACCCGGCCTTCGGGCGGTTATTTTTGGGCGCGGTTTTGCCCGCGGCCTATTTTTGGCACATGGAGGCCCCTCGCAAAGTCTCGCGGCATTCCGAGGCAGACGGACGAAGTTGGCGAGCCCCACCCCCCAAGGCTATAGCCAACCCGCTTTTGTAGCTTTTTTCCGCTGGACGAACTTGGCGCCCAGGACTTCGGTAGGTTATTTTTGGGCGCGGATTTGGCAGCGTATTTTTGGCACACGGAGGCCCCTCCATAGTCTCGCTGGCATTCCGAGTCCGCGGACGAAGTGGGCCAGCCCCACCCCAAAAGCTATAGCCCACCCGCTTTTGTGGCATTTTTCCTCTGGACGAACTTGTCGCCCATGACTTCTGTTGGTTATTTTTGGGCGCGGCTGTGCCCGGGGCCTATTTTTGGCACAAGGAGGCCGCTCGCAAAGTCTCGCGCCATTCTGAGTCCGGCTGACGAAGTTTGCCAGCCCCACCCCCCAAGGTATAGCCCACCCGTTTTTGCGGCCTATTTCCGCTGGACGAACTTGGCGCCCCGGCCTTCGGTAGGTTATTTTTGGGCGCGGCTGTGTCCGGGGCCTATTTTTGGCACACGGAGACCGCTCGCAAAGTCTCGCGCCATTCCGAGTCCGGCGGACGAAGTTCGCCAGCCCCACCCCCCAAGGCTATAGCCCACCCGTTTTTGTGGCCTTTTTCCGCTGGACGAACTTGGCGCCGCGGCCTTCGGGCGGGTAGTTTTGGTCGCGGCTGTGCCCGCGGCCTATTTTTGGCACACGGAGGCCGCTCGCAAAGTCCCGCGCCATTCCGAGTCCGGCGGACTAAGTTGGCCAGCCTCACCCCCCAAGGCTATCGCCCACCCTTTTTTGTGGCCTTTTTCCGCTGGACGAACTTGGCGCCCCGGCCTTCGGGCGGTTATTTTTGGGCGCGGATTTGACCGCGGCCTATTTTTGGCACACGGAGGCCCCTCGTAAAGTCTCGCGGCATTCCGAGTCCGGCAGACGAAGTGGGCCAGCCCCACCCCCCAAGGCTATAGCCCACCCGTTTTTGTGGGCTTTTTCCGCTGGACGAACTTGGCGCCGCGGCCATCGGGCGGTTATTTTCGGTAGCGGCTTTTCCCGCGGCCTATTTTTGGCACACGGAGGCGCCACGCAAAGTCTCGCGCCATTCCGAGTCCGGCGGACGAAGTGGGCCAGCCCCACCCCCCAAGGCTATAGCCCACCCGTTTTTGCGGCCTTTTTCCGCTGGACGAACTTGGCGCCCCGGCCGTCGGTCGGTTATTTTTGGGCGCGGCTGTGCCCGGGGCCTCTTGTTGGCTCACGGAGGCCGCTCGCAAAGTCTCGCGCCATTCCGAGTCCGGCGGATTTGGCGGGCCAGCCTCACCCCCAAGGCTATAGCCCACCCGCTTTTATGGCCTTTTTCCGCTGGACGAACTTGGCGCCCCATCCTTCGGTGGTTATTTTTGGCGCGGCTGTGGCCGGGCCTATTTTTGGCACACGGAGGCCGCCGCAAAGTCTCGCGCCATTCCAGTCCGGTGGACGGGCGGCCAGCCCCACCCCCAAGGCTATAGCCCACCCGCTTTGAGGCCTTTTTCCGGCTGACGAACTTGGCGCCCCATCCTTCGGGC